>JAXBDA010007521.1:0-17357 GCA_036023075.1 Gaultheria prostrata
TCCATTAACGTTTCAAACTTTCAATTCTCTCTCTCTCTCTCTCTCCCCCCCCCCCCCCATTACCCCTTTCTTCTTCTCTCTCCTCTTTTTTGTTTTGAAACTACCATTTTTTCCGGTGAAGTTCACTGCCCATCACTCCAAATCAACAAAAAATCCGAACAAATTCTCTGCCTTTTGTCTTAGAAATCAGAAAGTGCGCCGATTTCACTCCGGACAACCTAAAAAACGTTTTGATTTCTGTACCGGACGGAATCCGGTAAATGGCCGGAACAGCCGAAACAGAGCGGTATTTCTACCGGAACGAAACAGCAAGCTGGGTATCCCATTTTCTGGCCGGTACGGTACATCTCGGCCGATACCGGCCGGTACAGTATGAGATTCATTACCCTGGCTGGGATCAAAAGGAATGGGGTTAAGGCTGTTTTGAGTATTTCTGGCTGGGTTAAGGGCAATGTGGCTGATGTTGACATTTCTTCGGTGGGGAGGGAGTGGGATGGTAACAACATTTGGATTTTCACTGGGGTCTTTGATCTTTTTGTTGTCCATGAGATCTTGGATCTCATGACGTAACGTTGGCATCTGTCGGTTGGGTGATCCGGCATTTGGTGGTAGGCACAGAATCGGTTGGGATTATATGAGGATGGAGGGTTTTGCGGAGGTGGTGTAGGCTGGAGAGGCTTTAGGGTTCCGTGTTGAACAAGTCGTTCAAGCACGGCGGAGAGAGGCATGTGGAGTGAGGTAAAGGTTCGGCGATTCCTAGTAGCTTGGCTGGGTTAGGTAGTAAGGTTATGGACGGGTTAGGCTTTTTGGTTTTGGTTGTTGGTGGAGCTGGAGGATGCACCGGGTGAGAAGTTAGGGTTGGTGTAGAGGGAAGAGTTGTTGCGAGTATATGCACGCTTGGGTTTAGCTAGAATTTCTCCTTTTGGTATGATGCCGGTCTGGAGCGTCCTCAACCGACAATCCAATATCTAAGTAAGCATGAAAATCATTGGCCTGGGTGGTCACCATATTCCGGGCGAGATCCGGTAGCAGATTCCGTGTCACTATCCTCATCTGGTCCTTAGTAGAGGGGGTTCCATCATCTGAGCACCCTTGGTTCTCCACCTTTTCAAGAAGTCCGTGAAGGGCTCCTTTTCTCCCATTTTCGTAGCTTCAAGCTCAAGGGTCATGACACTGAACTCGATGTTGTAGCTATAGTGCTTGACAAAGGCTGCCATGATGCTTTCCCAAGACTTCTTATTGTCAACATCTAACGCAAGGAACCACCGAAGCGCCGGCCCCTTCAAAGTTTGATGAAGCATCTGTGCCATCGTTTTCTCATCAACTCCCTGTAGGGTGAGGGAGCTAACATAAGCCTAGACATGGCCTTCAGGATTTCCAGTTCCGTCAAACTTTTCAAAATCCACGAGTTTAAACTTCTTGGGGAGTTTGGCATCAGGAAATAGGCAGAGTTTGGACATATCAAAACTCGCGATAGCGGCCTTTTCCCTTTTCAGAACTGTCTCTTCAAGTTTGGCTACCTTAGCTGTCATCTCAGCCAGTTGGGGGTTCTCTACAGCATGTTCTGGTTCCTCTTCATGGGGGATGTCCTGATCATGGGGTGGATTCTCGGGGGGTGGTTGCAAGGGAGGTAGACGGTTTTGGATGTTTATTAGCATACCCATGAGCTGGGCCACCTGGTTGTCATTTCTAATTCTCAGGTCTTCCATTTCCTTCCTCATCTGTTCTAAATCACTCAAAGGATCCCTTTCTGCAGCCATTTCAGATTTCGGTACTAACGGGGGAATTCGGGATAGTCTTTGTCCGTGAGGTTTAGTCCAAGAGGGTAAGGTCTTCTCTTTCCTTGCAGGCCCAATCGTTTAGAACTGTCAAGAAGTAAAAATCGAACTCAAACTTGTGTTTTTGTGTTATGTACAAGAAAACAAATTCTATGCACATGTGTCGTCGCGTCACTCTCTACGGGAAGTTAGTCCTGGGGTTAGTCTACCGGTGTTTGAGACTCACTTAAAGCCATTGCACAGAAGATCTAACAACACCACGGGTAAGTTGTTACTCAGTAGGAATAGCTTCAACCAATAACCTATTGTTGAAACCAGAGCCAATCACTTTTCCCAACCATCCGAGACAAGGCAATGCGGGTGTGCAATCCAGATACTAATGGCCTTAAGGCTAGTTTACAAACACGGGCAACCGTTTGGGCAAGGCAAACACCAGAGGTATCTCAAACTCTATGGAATTAGAGTCTCCCAGGCTGTTCTACGGGCTATCTTATGTCTAGCCTAAAGTGAATCTACCGGTCTCACTTAAGATCATTGCACCGAAGATTTTTCAACACCCCGAGTAAGTCATTACTCGGCAGGTTAAATTCCAATCTTTGTTGGAACCAGAGCCAGTCATTTTTCTTGACCATCCGAGACAAAGCAATATGGATGTTGCAACCTGAATGCTAAATGATGTCAAGGTTAGTTCGAAACACGGGTAGCCATATGGGCATGGCAAACGTCGGAGGTATCTCAAACTCCATGGATTTATAGTCTCTTAGATTGACCAAAATAGCTTTGGAAAGTTGCCTCAATCCTCAAGTTTTGTTTTGAACACCGTATCATTTTTGGAGGGGTCGACAAGATTTGGTAAATTTGCTTAACAAGTCCTTGACAAGGACTCGACGCTGGAATTAGGAGTGAATGTACTGTATTGGTCCAATCATGCCTAACTTCCATCACGTCATTGCTTAGAACCGGTTTATGGGTCGGTAGACCTCACAAATTTGCCAATTCTTGCCAACCGTTAAGGATTATCGAGTAAAAAACGTGCACGTAAAGCACACGACTCATCATCAGGCCAAGGCAACTTTCTACTAACCGTTAGGGAACCTACGGCTAAACGAGCGGCATAGCGATACTATAACTACGTTATGCAGGTACGGATGCATGGATGACAGGATAATGAAAGCGGTAACACGTAGCACGTAAGCATGTGAGAGCACGTAAACTTAGCACGTGGGTCCGTCCTTAACGTGGGGGTTCTATGGCTATCTTTATGCAAAAGGCTGGTTTTGGTCTCAATAGGGTACCCCGGACTCAAAGCCAGTGGTCGTAGTCCACCATAAACGGTAGTAACAACATGGCTGCTGGGCATTCTGGGATGCCCCATCATCGGCAAGCCGGGTGGGATTGCCAGAACACGCCAGCGGGGCTAGGAACAATGCACGTGCAATGCAAAAACCAAATTCCAAACATTTTCAAAAATTCCACAAATTATTTTTCAAGTAAAACCCACTTTTGATTAATGCATATTTAAATGAAATTACAAAAAAATACAATTTTGGTAAAAATATACACTAACCAGCGATCCCCAGCGGAGTCGCCATTTTGTGGACACCTGTCGGACGGACGCCCACGTGATGGCTCTCCCGGTTTGGTTTTTGAAAATGTGTTTTTGGAGTCGCCACCCGGGTTTTAGGACCGAACCCGAGAAGCCAATAAAAATGACTCTTTTATGCCCAATGGTTATAAAAATGATTTTACCGGTCATGCGAAAACCAATATTCTTCTGAGTTCGGGGGTTTGGTTACGAGAGGGGAAGGGTTTTGCACCCCTCTCGCCCGGTCTGTAAACTGGTCTCTACTTAATAATTTGTGGGATATAGAAAATGTTTAGAATTTGATTTTATACAGGTAAAAGGGAAATATGGGGATGGGATACACGTATGCGAGATAGAACACAATAAGACTATCATGGATACTTGTGCTTATTCATTTATGATGATGATAATGATGATAATATGCAAATATGGATTAAAATGAATATTGGACAGTGAATAATTATCACAAAATGAATGAAATAGCAATAAAATAAATAAACTATTTTTGAACTAAAATCAGTATGGAATACTGAATGTGAGTTGAGCGCTCAAGGGAGGGTAAATTGAGCGCTCAAGATGATGTCACTTCTTCCCTTCAATAATATGTTGGACATGAGTTGAGCGCTCAAGGGTGAGGACCCTGAGCGCTCAAGTCACCTCATTCTCTTCAATCTATTTTTGTTCCGATGTTCAACAATTGTGACCAATGTACCCATTCTTTCCCACCGTGCAATATTTGCATTTCATTTTCAAAGAAAAGAGGTATTTCGAGTTTGATTCGCTCTTATGGCCAAGAATGAGTACCTGATTTTCTTTAAATGAAAGGAAATGACATGAGAGACATGAAATAATGATGAGAGAGAAGATTCCAGACTGGTATTAGCTCAGCAATAGCACACACACGTCCAAATGGCTTGAAAGTGTAATCAGAACTCAGAACTAACAACAAAAGGAGTTGGTCTAAAGCTGACTTGAGCTCTCAAAGGGATGAGACTTGAGCGTTCAAGCCACTCCTCAACTTATGCTTTTTTACAGTTTGCTTCACCTTTTTGATCATTCCATATTGAAAGAGAAATCCATCTTTGAATCATTTCCTTTTCTAAAATGAACTTTTATTCACATTTTCAATATATGCCACATGCATGACCTTTGGTGATTATTTTGTGATAATCAAGAGGTAAATAAGTAACTTTAGAAGCAAATAATCATCATCAAAGTTCATGCACTGTGGTAATAATAAACCAAAATGATCAAAACATCAAAAATAACAAACTGTCAAAGATAACCTTGAGCGCTCAAGGCTATCTGAGTTGAGCGCTCAAGTCATAAATAAAATAGAAGGATTTTCAGATTATCTTTGGATTTTTGTGACCTTGTAGACTCTACACAAGTATGAGGAACTTGTGAGACTCTACTGGTCTCCCTCAGGGGACCAAAATTAATGTGGTTTTTGATAAACTTTTCTACCTTTTTGAACTTAGACTTGGCTTAGACTTGAGATAGATGAAGTGATGGTTTGATTTGTGGACTGTGATCAAAGGCTTTAAGGGTATTTTGGATGGTTAGTAGGCTTACAAGAAGGGTCAATTGATTATATTAGGAGGTAGGAGTGTATTTGAACTTTTAAAGGAGGATTTTGGCTTGATTTAGATGGGTTTTTGTGTGAGAATAGGTTGAGGACGAGTTTGGTGGGTGAGAACTCAGTTGGAGAGAGAATGGAGAGTGTATAGACTGATGGGAGAGAGGAAAAATGACAGTAAGTGGTGGAATGAGAGAGATGAAGCACTATTTGTAGAGAAAATTGGGAGAAGAGAGGGAAAATAATGTTTAAAATTTAAAAATGGGTTTAGTGGGTGCACTTAGGGTGATTGTGGGGGTGGTTTCAAAAGTTTTAGACGTGTAGAAGAAGCAAACAATCTGTTAGACGCTCCTCAAATCTCATGATTAGATTCTGCAGGAAATGGGTCTGGAGCAGACCTGAGCGCTCAAGAAAGGGTGAGTTGAGCGCTCAAGGTGACCTCACTGCTGAGTGCTCAAGGTGACCTCACTGCTGAGCGCTCAAACCAGGTTGCTTTGAGTGCTCAAGGGGTACCTTGGGCTGCTTGTTGGGCTTGGTTGGGCTTTGATGGTTTCAGATTGGTTGGGCCATTTTGATGGGTTTTAAGTGATGTTTGGGAATTTGTCAAGTCCAAGCCTCGTTCCGGTACTCGAGGTGAACAACATTAGTCCGGTTCATCATCGGGAATGCTCGAGTGCATCCCGCCAAAATCGGGGTGTCTACACCAACATACCGTTTATGCATTTCACCAACAGACCGTTTGCTGGACGCGTGATAACAATGTGCTTGAGCACTTTCCTTGAACCGAATACCCTTGCTCGAAAGACTTCATAACCCGGCATTACATCGAATCAAGGAGCACTATTTACAAATAATACAAGTGATTCCTTCCACAATCCTAAACCGACACATCTAAAAATAAAAAGAACAGCTCGATACTGTGTCATGGAATTGCCAACCGAAAAGGAGCTCGGCCTATGGAGCTTACAGCACCAAACCTCTATTAATTCTTAAACCTACCAAATTTCGGTTCCTTAAACCTCCCGAGGATTGATCGCGATTTGTGCCAAGAATTCCCTCACTCCTTCAGTGTTTTCATGTGAAATCCGCTTCACTGCCACTTGATCATTTCCCCATCCTGCCAATACCCTGGGGCACTTTGTAAAACTTTCTCATTCCATTCGATGTTAATTCCATTTTCCTCAGGAAATCCCTTTGTTGCCTCATCGATTTACCGGTAATTAATTCAATGAACACTCTGTATACATAAACTACAGATCATAGACCAAGGAAAATTATGAAAATAATGAAAATCTGTATACAAATACCAGCTGAAAAATCTTAGAGAACATGTAAAATTTGAAGATACATAAATCAAGCGAAATTTCATAAAACAGAAATTTTAAAAATCTGTCATTAAACACTAATTTTCAGAAAGAAATTTATGACACAAAAGGTAATCATGGATGTTTGAAATAAATAATATCTATTTATAATTTAATTTATTAACCTTATTTTCTTAATTATGAATTATGAATATCCACTTATTTAGCTTTTATAGCTTATTTGATCCAAAAAATTAATACTCCCTCTGTCCCTTTTATAGTGTGTACATTTCCATTTTGGGTTGTCCCTTAATAAGTGTGTGTTTTGAAAAGTTAATGGGTACATTTCTAATTTTGCCCTTAAAAGTAGATTCATTTTTGAAAAGTTAGTGGATATTATTATATTGATAAGGGTAAGTAATGGAAAGTGAATGTAAAAGTTGTAAAAGTTGATGTAAGAGAAAAATAGTTGGAATTCCCAGGTAACACACTTAAAAAAAGACAGAGGGAGTATTATTTTTTACTCCAATTTATAGTTTTTTTTTTTTGAAGTTATAAAAATCTGTTTTACAGAAAAACACTTAATTCAAAGAGTTTCTATAAAATGATTAAGGTTAATCTAGACATTTACTTGATAATAAGCTATTCTACAACTTATTTAACAAACAGTTTGCAGGCCTCACTTTAGCTAGGTTAATTCATAAGAATATGTAGAGTACGAAAATAACCATCAGGAACCACAAAATTAAAGCCTTGACATACGTATTTGACTTAGAGCTGCAGCGGTCGTGACAGGGCACCAAGCTAGGTGCTAGTGTGAGAAGTCTCAGGTTCAAATTGATGGAACGGCATTAACCTATTGTAGTAATTTAACTCTAATAACATTCTATCGTCTGAAAAAAGAAAAAGAAGAACAACATGCACATATGCCAATAATTAACTTGAGCAGATTGTTCAGTCAGTTATCAAATTATAAATATCACTGTCGACACCTATGAGTCATCTCTGTTACAAGATTTGCTCCTTATCTTCTTCGAAGTGTGTCTTCATCTTAACCTTCCATGTGCCATTGTTGCCAAAAATTCATAGTCAGCATCCAAGTTCTAGGTATCGTTTGGTGTAATGTTTCTAACAGTTGTACCAACCAAAAAAAATCAGTGATCACACTTCAATGTCGCATTCGATGGGTGAGATTAGGTTGGGCATTCATGAGTCTTATCTTGATATTGATTCAAATTTTAGCCCCAAGGGTTGCCCCGCTTGGCTTATAATTTTAGAGGTTTGTTCTCTCTTAAAGTTTCGGGTGCCTCCAACTCTTGATGTCACCTCACAACTTCCATGTGTGAGAATGTGAAACACCTGTAAAAATTACTTCGAGGTGCACAAATTCTGAACCAGGACATGTAGTATTACTAAACTATAAATATATTGTGCGTGGAGGAAAGGTGAAAAGAAAATAAATAACTCTGTCAAACATTTAATACTTTTCCTTAGTTTTTTTCTAAACTTAAAAGCAATTTAAAAAATGTGTATTATTAAAGGCCTGTTGGTTGTTGAAGGTTCGTAAATCGTAAACTTGGAAAGGAGTTGCGCTAAGATTTGGCTTGTTCTTATAAATGTGGACAAGTCACTAAATTTCTCTTACCACATACACAAACACATCGGCTTATTTTTGTTTTTTTTATTACTGTATTATTGTTTTTTAAACATGGAATTGATCTTTAATGAATAGGACCGGTAAATGAACAAAGCTGGTTGAGTTTGAGCTCGTGTCAGCTGGCTTGTTAAAATTCGTTTGAGATCAATTTATTATATATGTAAATAAACTGAAGTAGAATAATGGGAAAACGCTACAAATACTGAAATACACACCCCTATTTGGGTGTATATCATATGCACCCTTAATAATGTTACGAATTGATACCTCTTATGAATAAAAAGTCACGAGATGTACGTAAATGTTATGAATCATGAAGAAAATGTTATGAATTATATTTCTAAAAAGTTACGAGACACTAAAAAAACTGTTATGATTTGTCATGAGGTGACATAATATGGACGATACAATAGGTGCACGTGGTACACAATTTAATAAATGTGTATTGTAGTCATTCCCATATTAATCGACTCGTCCAGTTTATTAAGTATAATAAAAGGAAGCTACTCGATTGAGATTGCTCGGTTAGAACTGGTTTGAAATCGGACCGCCTGATAATCAAGCCCAGTACATGTAGCCAAGCTGGCAATATGCCAACGAAACACCTAAATCTTGAAGCTCTCTCATGTAATAAGGCTCCATATGAACTGGCCCTAAACCGATTTTGAATACTTAATTTCCCCATAAAGTTAAAAGTGTTCCATGTTTGAATTTTGAATTTATGCAACAAAACCGATGGAGAGCTTATAAATTTCTTTTCTTTTTTTTAACTCGAAGAAAGACTGATTTTATTGTATAAAGGGGTTATAAGCCCGAACATCAGCCAAAACTAGGTCGGATAGCCATAGGCCCGAACAAGGATTTTCATTTCTTCTGCATGTGGGTGGAAAGTGCGGTTTTATTCAGCACATAATGCAAAAAATTAACATGCTTATCACATTTTGAAGAACCTCTCTCTAAAATGTCACGTGGAAAAATCTATCGTCAAAGTGAACATGAGAATCATTTTTTGGTAGGGAGAGAAATGATGAACTTGGTGAATTTGCCATCCATTTTAGTCAAACCACTTTTGATGCAGATAATGTTTTATGTCAATGAGAGTATAATGATTTGGTGGCAAAGGGTTTTTTACATCCTACTCTTGTAAACAGAAGCGCATTAAACATATATTTCTCACGTATATATGAGATGAAATCATGGTTATAATCAGGGACGTAACTAGGATTCTAACTCTGTACTTTTAGGGGCGGAACCAGAACTAAATGTCAGTGGGGTCAAATTCTTAAAGCATAATTATAGGGGAAAAACATCAAAATATATGCGAAATAGCAATGAGTTAAAGAAGATATCTATTAATAACATATAATTTCATTTACAATTGATCCCCCAAAAATACTTTGAAATGCCAAACAAAAAAGTAGCTAAGTAGATATCCATTTAAAACCTATAACAATGTTTACAAATATCTCGACGATTTTTCATATTTTGACATCATAACATAATATCCTCATTTGTGATACTATAAAAAATCTCCCTCTTAATATACACAATCAAGCTAACTTGCAAATGAGTCAGATGGACTTGGACATGCAACACGAAGAAGCAACTCAGTGTTTACCTCATTAAAGCGATTATTTAGCTTCTGGAGTTGCAGATCTATGATAGTATACAACAACTCGAGCACGATAGTGGTAGGAGATTGACAATTCTTGAGCCCTACGCCTTGATCTTCCTGGAGAAACATACATGCCTTTCATGTTAGGAGGTCAAGTAGTGGTGAAAGATTGTCATTCTTGGAATCCGGTTCTATTTTTGGCGGTGAAGACTGGAGAGAGTTGGAGGAAAATAATTTGGTTTGTTAAAGAGGGCAAGCAGTGGTCAAAAGAGTTAGAGTTGGAAGAAAAAAGATTTGGTGTGGTAAGGAGGGCAAGTAGTTGAGGCAAAAAAATACCCTATATAAATGACAAAAATATAAAATTCCAAAAAATATTATACCTATCCTATTAAAATTTGTCACCTCAGTGGGGTCAAGTGACCCCGCTTGACCCCGCTTCCCTCCGCCCCTGTGTACATCAAACCTGGCCGCATCCCATCCACTCCTTGTGCACTCTCTTGAAACCTCGATCCTCATTCATTAAGGCAGGCCTCTTTCTCTCAATTCTTTTGCGACACAAATATAAACAATTCTTTTTCTAGATCTTATCTTGTGTGAACACCAAGATTTTATGTAAATAACGACATACGTCGAAACTCCTAACACTTGCATAAATTCTAGAATATTTTACAACTTCTCATGCCAACATTAAGTTTTTGTGTTGCAAACTCCTATGCATGAGCTTCTTACCTTAGTTTGCTGTGATTTTTATGTCAAAAATTTCCCAAAAATAAATTTGTCGCTGTATGTTTACTATGAGTTTCCTCCAAGAAGTTTGTTTCATGTTACATAGGAATGGATTTAGCATTTATTTAACTATAAACATTGAAGGAAAATTATGGTGGATATAATTTGCGGATGAAATATGCTTTGTGAATTGGCAGAGAATTTCTCAAAACTTTTGTACATAAATAATTCCCAAAAGCTAGTCCGTTTACAAAAATTGATGTACTTTATTTTTTAATTTTCAATTTTATACTTCCTTTTTTGATGTAATAAAAACCATTTAAATGCAAAGTTGTAATGATTATGGCTAAAATGGGAAAGATAAAAATGAAAAATTGCAATAATCATGTCTAGAAAAAAAGTTTGAATCGCAAAGTGGCCCCAACTTTTCGGGACAGAGGGATTACTATTTGGCTCTTGCTAATGCGTGCACCATTAATTGCATCTGTTAAGGGTACAAAAAAGTACATTTATCGAGTCTCATTTGTATTTTAAAATACACTTTTAAAGTACAATTGTACGTTAAAGGTTCACAAAAATCTCATCCTTCATCCAATTGAGCCATTATAATATTATATGTATATATGTTTGGGTGGGCAGGTCCCAAATAATTAATGTAAAGCATTTTTTAAAAGATGAATTAAGATTGTAAAAGGAAGGGTTGGGAGTTGAGGGGAAAAGCATCTTTATGGCTTTTGTCGTCTACCCCATGCCTATCACAGAAATAATTTGCTCACGAAATGACAGAAATACCCATCAAATCACCCAAACGTTCGGCCACTGGGCTATGACGGTTGGGGGCAATTTCGTCCAATCATTCAAAAATGAAGAAAAGAAAACAGGGCAAGGCGCCGCGTATGTGCAAAAACATGTCAATAAATCTGTAAACAGTTCGAGTGCCGGATGAAATCATTAGGTGTTAGGTGCGCAGACAAGCAGGACCCACCTCATCGGATAAACATAATAATCAACGGTCAGGATTTCGTTGTGCGCAATTATGAACAAGTGCCGGCCCCACCACAGAGGAGATTTTTTATAAAGTTAGCGGGACCCAAATATTTAACCCAATGGGTATACCTTAATAATCATAACTGGGAATTTTTTTCACCTGTAGCCACGAACTGCAAATGGCATTGGCAATGGCGGACCCAAATATTTAACCTAGTGGGAATACCTTAATAATCATAACTGAGAAAAAAAATTTGCTAGTCTACCACGTTAATATCATAGTAAGCTAAGATATGCGTTACAAACTACAAAAATTTATAGTGCATATTTTTTACTCCCTCCGTCCTTTTTTAAGTGTGTTACCTCGTAATTCCAACTTATTTTCTCTCACATCAACTTTTACAACTTTTACATCTACTTTTCACTACTTACCCTTATCAATATAATAATACCCACTAACTTTTCAAAAATGAATCTACTTTTAAGGGCAAAATAGGAAATGTACCCACTAACTTTTCAAAACACGCATTTATTAAGGGACAGCCCAAAATGGAAATGTCTACACTTATTAAGGGACGGAGGGAGTATAAAGTTATCAAAAAATGAGCAGAAAATCTCAGACAAATTTTTTAAGCATGTTTCCCTTTGACATTTACAAGTTTGTAGGGTATGTTTTTGAGATACAGAAATATGCATGCTAAATACATTACAACATTTACATAATTATGTGAAATAGTATATAACATTGTTGTAAAAATAATTTAATTTCTAGTGGGCACATGACCCCACAGGCCCCACTTGAATCTGCGCATTGAACATCAAGCACAGGATCGAAAGGGTTCTATCATGTTACGTGTCCACAGTTTAATCCGTGCATTAGTAATTAGAAGATTAGAAGGGTGTTCTATCAAATGAAACATCTCAGATAATCAATGTGTATCCTATCGAGATGTGTGCAACCTGATCCGAATTTTCGGTTATCTAAAATCAATGTGTATCTTTTTTGTCTTGGTGGCCACCCAATATGGATTGGATTACAATTGTTGAAAAGCGCCAATCCAATAATTCCGAGCGTATGGAATTCCAATTGACATTAGTAGACTTACGTGGATCCTTGCTGTCTGGTCTACCGCATCATGAATGTTCTCACGCACACCTCAGCACTGCTATATACACAAAAAATATACCCAGAATTTGAAATACTCCCTCCCTCCCAATTTAATTGCTCACAATGGGAATACGTGCAATTTCAAACCCCTACAAAATATATTTCTCTATATAATTTTTTAATTTGTTTTATACCAAATTAAAGTTCTCATTGAGTACTTTAATTTGGTGTAAAAAAATTAAAAAATATTCTTCGGAAGTACATTTTTTCACATCCACAAAATATATTTTTTCCAAAGCGAGCAATTAAATTGGGACAGAAGGAATATATTACATGGTTGTAAAATTAATTTAATTTTGAGTTGGGCAGATGATCCCAGGGGCATCCACTTGAATCTGCGCATTGAACAGCAAGGACAAGATCTAAAGGGTTCTATCAAGTTACGTGCCCCCACTTAAATCTACGCATTAGAAGGTAATTACAAGATTAGAAGGTTCTATCAAATGCACATCTCAGATAGTCTATATATATATATATCCTATCGAAGTGTGCGCAAATTAACTTGAATATCCGCTTTTCTAAAATCAATGTGTATCCTTTTGTCTTTGTGGCCACCCAATATGGATTGGATTCCAATCGTTGAACACCTCCAATCCAATAACTCCGAGTTAGGGCTGCAAACGAGCCGAGCCGAGCCGAGCTTTGAGGTGTTCGAGCTCGGCTTGTTTGCTTAACGAGCCCAAAACTCGAGCTCGAGCTCGGCTCGGTAGTAAACGAGCCGAGCCCTTATCGAGCCGAGCAAGACTAATTTACTTAACGAGCCTCTTTAAACGAGCCGAGCCTATTAAACGAGCCGAGCTTTTGCGAGCCGAGCTGAGCTTTCGCGAGCTGAGCTCGGCTCGTTTAATAAACAAGCCCAAAACTCGAGCTCGAGCTCGGCTCGATTAGTAGACGAACCGAGCCTTAACGAGCCGAGCCGCGAGCTGCTCGGCTCATTTGCAGCCCTACTCCGAGTGCATGGAATTCCAATTGAGATTAGTAGACTTACGTGGATCCTTGCTGTCTGGTCCACCGCATCATGAATGTTCTCACCCACACTTTATCCCATATGTAACTGCCATGTGGACTCCAGCTTTACCACCATACGTCGAAACTCCTAACACTTACATAAATTCTAGAATAATTTACAACTTCTCATTAGGGGTGGGCATGCCTGACACGAAAAATAAAATAAATCTATGTAGTTGAGCTAAAACTAAATATTTTTATGAGTAATTTTATACATTAGACATTAGTTGATGAACTGTCAAGTAAAAAAAAAAAATTTAACTAAAAGTATGACTTTTTGACGTGACAAGACAACACGAACCGGCACTACCCGAAACATGACACGAAAATCTGATAAGTTGAAAAATGTTATAGGAATTTATAAATAAGATTCTGATACATAACACGAAAATGACACGAAATAACCCGATGCCCACCCCTACTTCTCATGCCAATATTAAATTTTTGTGTTGCAAACTTGTCCTCAATGTTTTGAAACCCGGACCGGAGAACGAACCGGAAAAGGCACCGGGCGGATGGGTCACCGGTCGAATCGCGGTTGAACCACTATTGAACCGTGACGTCATATATATACATAAATATATATAATATATGAAAAAAATAAAAATATCCTTTATAATTTGGGGTGAAAAGACTTTAGAACGGTTTTCTCCAATCCCACATCAGTGGGATAGGGGCTTCAGCGTTCTTTTCCTTCTTTTGAAGGCAGCTTGTGCAACTAAAATAGGATGGGACCACTTAAATGGCTTTAAACACGTGTTCCCCCTTCAAATGCGTCAGCGTATGGGAGTACAATGGTCAGAGATTTAAGTGCTAATTTCGGTTCCGGGTCAGATGAACCGCTCTTGGTTATGCGGTTTTAACGGTTCAACCGCCTGCATGGGATGATTTTTATTTTTTAGACCGGTTCTTTCTTTGAAGCGGTTTTTTAGTATGTCCGGACCGGACTAGGGGCCAGTCGACAAGCCAACCGGTCCAGTTCAATTTTTAAAACATTGCTTTTCCTATGCATGAGCTTCTTACATTAGTTTGTTGTGATTTTTATCTCAAAAATTTCCCAAATAAATTTGTCGCAGTATGTTTACTATGAGTTTCCTCCAAGAAGTTTGTTTCATATTACATCAATTTAAGGAATAGATTTAGCATTTAATTAACATTGAAGGAAAATTACGGTGGATCGATGATTTGCGGATGAAATATGCTTTGTGGATTGGAAAAGAATTTCTCAAAACTTTCGTACATAGAGAATTCCCAAAATGCTAGTTCCTTTATAAGAATCAATGTACTATATTTTTTAATTTTCAATTTTACCCTGCCTTTTCTGATGTAACAAAGACCATTTAAATGCAAAGTTGTAATGATTATGGCTAAAATGAGAGAGACAAAAATGAAAAATTGCAATGATTATGTCTTGAAAAAAAGTTTGAACCACAAAGTGGCCCTAACTTTTCGGGACGGAGGGATTACTATTTGGGTCCTATTAATGCGTGCACCATTGCACCCGTTAAGTGTACAAAAAAATATATTTGTTGGGTCTCACTGGTACTTTAAAGTACACTTGTAAAGTTCCACAAGTCAAGTCCCACTTGTACTTTAAAGTTCCACATTGTACTTTTTGTACTCTTAACATGTGCAATGTTGCAACTATTAAAATTTCCCTTGCTATTTTTTCCACCCTACATAAATGTTACATCAATACGGGTGATCAACTCTCCATGAATAATACCAGATACTATCTTATCTTCTCTTACTATTTAATCTACCAAAATCTCATCCATCATCCAACTGAGCCATTATATATATGTTTTGGTGGGCAACTTCCAAATAATTAATGCAAAGCATTTTTCAAAAGATACTCCAATAAAGATTGTAAAAGAAAGGGTTGGGAGTAGGGCTGCAAATGAACCGAGCCGTTCGCGAACTATTCGAGGCTCGATTCGATAAAGGCTTGTTCAAGTTCGACTCGTCTACTAAACGAGCCGGACCTGGACTCTAATTTTAGGCTCGGTCCATAAATGAGCCGAACTTGAACTCGATGATATTCGGCTCGGTTGGGCTCGCGAACCTAGAGTATACATTTATTTCGTAAGAATTTCACATATATCCTTGAATATGTAAGAACTTTTACATGTTCATAATGAAAATTTTATATCTTATATGAATATAAAACTTTTAAAAGTACTACAAACTTAAAAATTTGATATATTTTCATAATTTTATATATGTATGAGCTTATTTATGTGCAAAATAAAAATTTTACTTACAGCTTTAGACCTGTATGAGAGCATAAATATATACTTTGTAGTATTTTTTACTCGTTAAGGCTTGTGAAAATGTTGGAGTTCGAATTAAACCTAGGCAAACTCGGCTTGAGATCGGCTCGTCATAGTTTTAGTGAGTTTGAACTCGGATCGAGTTCGTTTAAAACCTTAACGAACAAATTTGAACATGTTAAAATTCGGCGCGATTCGGCTCGTTTGCAGCCCTAGTTGGGAGTTGCGGAGGAAAGCATCTTTATGGCTTTTGTCGTCTACCCCATGCCTATGGATTTATTTGACTCGAGTCCAAATAATTTGCTACCCAAAATGACAGAAATACCATCAAATGATCTAAATGCTGGGCTATGACGGTTGGGGGCAATTTCGTCCAATCATTCAAAAATGAAAAAAAGAAAACAGGGCAAGGCGCCGCGTATGTGCAAAAACATGTCAATAAATCTGTAAACAGTTCGATCATTAGGTGTTAGGTGCGCAGACAAGCAGGACCCACCCCATCGGATAAACATAATATAATCAACGGTCAGGATATCGTTATGCTCAATTATGAACAAGTGGCGGCCCCACCACAGAGGAGATTGGGTTGAGAAAAATGAGATAACAGCTCAAAGTATAGATGATAAACAACTCATATACTGTACCTTCGAATAAAAAAGCAATACGAAACAATTCAGAATATTCGAGTATATATCCGGTAGTTCGTGTAGGATTGAGATTCTCTGTAGTTTTATCTTATATATGCATCGACCGCGGTCTCTGTTTTGATCGGTCCACCTTTAGCACATTTTGATGATTAGAATCGTTCAATTTTGATAGTTGTGTAAAATAGTTAACGCGTGAAAATGACATTGATTGGGAAATATTGGTACTTGATCGCACAAATATAATTTTAAGACATTATGGACCCTCGATTATTCCAGGAATTGTTCGGTTGCTTCTAATGATGCTTGATCAATTTTTTTTTATTTTTTACTTTTATTATCTTCAGAAATTCTCTATTCAAGAAACTCTAACGGCACTTATGTAGAATTTCATCAAATAGATAGATACGAGCCTAATCAATATGTGAGTCTCGTGCTCTATAACTCATAATGTAAAAGCAGACAGAAATCGAGCTCAACAATAGTGCGAGTCAATCATGAAAAATCATAAGCCTCCGAGGGAGAAGAAGGCTTAGGTTTAATTACAGATTGAGTTCTATGAAATTCTAATCAGAGTATATGTCGACACTCCGATTTTGAACCCGAGATACACACAAGCATTCCCGATGATGAAAAAGACCAATGTGAACTACCTCGAGGACTCGAAAAAGGTTTGAAATTGTCAAAAGCCCCCAAACCTAGCTTTAAACCAGTCAAAAACCATCAACCTAACCTAAAATAACCAAGCCAAGCCAAAGCACAAACCATCTTCTGAACCCACCTTGGGCGCCCAAAGTCACCTTGAGCGCCCAACCTCACCTTGGGCGCCCAAGGTATGAACCAGTCAGTTACAGGTAGTGGCTGTAATGATGAGATTCTGCTGCATGTGAGTCATTATCTCCTTAAAATCCTGTCATTTGCTTAACCCACAAGTTTACTCCACTTATCTAATTACCCTCTAACCCCTCCAACTATTCCCAAATTCAAATTACACTTTTCCCCCACTTTTTCCCTTCTATAAACACCCCCCCCC
>JAXBDA010007522.1:0-17348 GCA_036023075.1 Gaultheria prostrata
GGGTTCGGGAGCCAGGTTACCCGCGGGGAAGGTTTTCTTTGAAAAATGCACCCCGCGTGCCCGGAATTTTCCGGTCTTTACTAAATATTTGTGGGATTTTTCTGAAAAGATTTTTATTGAAAACTTTACATAAGCAGTTTATAAATAAAACAGGAGGAAATAATGCATTAAAACAACGGAGTAATCATGTAATATGCAAACAGATATTAATTGACATAGAATAGTAAAATGAGGGGACGAAAATGCAAGAAATGGAAACAGAGGGGGTCAATTGCAATTAGACCCCCTGGTTATTTAAGAAAACAGAGCACAAAAAACCGAAAACAGAGCATAACAATTCATTTCGCCACTGACACCGTACGGTGTCAAAACATGCACCGCGCGGTGCCTGTGCCAAAGTCGCACGGTACCGCTGTTGAACATTTTTTTAAAATTTTGTTCTCGGGCCAGAGAGGGAAAATGAGCATTTTCTTGATGCAATGGCCATCATTTCTGAACTAGAAAAAAAACTTTGAAAGAGTTTATGTACCTCTATTGTTCGAATGCCGTAAAAACATATCGAGAATGTTCACGACATTTTCTCAGAGGCAGGAATGACTCACGAGTCACCTTATTTGATAAAATTTGGATTCGCCAGGTTCGGAGGAGGTATGAAACCTCTCCTAAACCCAGCAAATACTCCCCTCAATAACAAAAACGTTACTGAAACACTGATATACCTTTAAAACGAGTACGGGTCTCTTGGTTTGAAAAGCTTAGCGAGGCTCGGGTGTGATATCTTGGATGAGTTTGAAGATTTTTGGGAGGAAAAGAGGTACGGCAACAGAGTTTTGATAGTATAGGATTTTACTGAGAGTTTTCCGATTGATTCGTGGGTGAGTTTTTTGTAGCCGCCCGAAATCGTTTGATGGAGGTGAGTATTTATAAGCGAGGAGGTGCCGTACTTCTCTCCCAAGAGTGAGATTCGTACGCAAAAATGATGGTGTTTGCTGTGTCAAGCGATTGAATTGAGCTGCTTGAGCAACCCGGGAATCACGGTGATGGGACAGAGATACCGCACGGTGTGTGAAGAGGTACCGCACGGTGTGGCTATGGGAGCCGTGCGGTGTCAATAGCATTTTAGGCCGTACGGTTCTAAGGAAGAAGCCGTACGGTTCAGGTGTTTTTTGAGGTTTTGGCTTTTTTGACCCATTTGACCCGAGGAATCGTTTCAAGGTATATTTCGCGTGCTCTTTCATTATCAGGGGTGCACAGGCCATCAAAATTGGGGTGTCTACAGATTCCAACCGGATAAACCAGGTATAAAATTCGTGTTCAAGTGGAGTATTCGCTCTTTGAGGGGTTTCCCATTGAATCTGAGGAGAGCTCCATAGTTCTTCCTTCGGGTTCAAAGGGAGTATTTCAATAAAATTCAAGTCTCTCGGATGGATATTACGTGATATTAGCCGTTATCACGGAACGTCATCCTCGTGGGGAGGTATATTTCTTCATTAAAATTTTTCTCAAAGTCTTTCAAAACCATCAAAGGTCTTGTTTTTCACAAAGGAAATGAAGAAAACAAAAGCCCTTTTCATTCTGCCAAAATTCAATTTTTCAAAATTTTTGTGCTATCAATGGCACCGCGCGACATCTATTCCTATGCCGTATGGCATCAGTGGTAGAATTTGATTTTTCATGCTCTGTTTCGCAATTTTGGTACTCTGTTTTGGGAAAAAACATACAGGCCTCTTATTACACTGACCCCCATTGGCTTTTGATTGTTACTATTACATCACCTCATGTCATTTATTATTTCAATTAAGTATTTATTGGTACTTTAAATATTTTGTTGCATTACTTGTTTATTCAATATGTCATTTTATTGCATTGCTTGACTTGTCATTGTTATTTATTTCTTTAGAATAATTATTTATTGTTTATGTGAATAAAGTTTTCACTAAAATCTTTTCATAAAAATCCCACGAATATTTAGTAGAGACCGGAAAATTCCGGGCACACGGGGTGCCTTTTTCAAACAAAACCTTCCCCGCGGGTAACCTGGCTCCTGAACCCAAATCTCTATTTTTTGCAAACCCAAACCCTTTTTCAGCGGCACAAGAGTCATATTTATTTTTCTAAACGGTTTCTCGGGTACCTAACATTTTCCAAAATTAAACCCCGGGTGGCGACTCTAAATTTCTATTTTCCCCTAAATCGCCCCTTTTTCAAATAAAAAACCGTGGGCCATTCCAACGTCCACACAAATCAACTCTAAATAACTAATGCCCAGTCAACTAGGGACTCCAAACCACCACAAATCACAAGCAATCAACACCAACGATGCCAAATAGTGACAGCCCACAACAAATCACAACAAAACCAAGGCCAATCGCAACAAAAGAGACAAAAAAAGATAAACTCAAACTTGTAATTTGTATATCACTTATTGAAATCATCGGGTCAAGTTTGAAACCTTCGATTTATCAACCAAAAGACTGAATCGAGTGTCAAAACAATGATTCGTGTACTGAAATGGCAAGTCACACATTTAGACCTCTGTTTTGAGCTCCCACATTGCTGGTTCGAGTGCAAAACAAATAGATCGGGGCCTAAACACCTGTTTCTAGTGCACAAACACTTCATTTGAGCCACTTGAAGGTCTGAAATCACCTGTTTGACCTGGTTTGCACCCTTATCATCTGATTCGAGCAATTTACAGCGAGATTGAACCTTAGAGTAATGATTTGAAGGTTGTACAAACACTATTCTTCAATTTCAAACTCCATCCAGTCGTTACGAGCCTCAGATAGATGATTCGAACTCAATTTGGTGATGATATGACTGATTCGAGGTTGGGTACGAGTGTGAATTGGTTTGAAATGGTGCAAATGAGGTTCCAAACTACTATTTGAGGTTTAAAATTAGTAGATCTGCAAACTTTGAGGGTCGAATGTGAGGTTTGTTCTATTTTGAAGTGCGATAACGGTGGGTTGAGGTTTGAATAGGGTCGGGGACTGCTCGATTAAGGGATTTCGAAGCTAAAAAGTTAGGCTAGGGTCAATTTTGAGTTCTAAAGATCTAGATCTAAGAGATTTTGGGATTGCGGCAAGGCTCTGGCGACTCTTCCGGCACCGTTCTACTGTTCTAGGGTTCTAGAGAGATTTTCGGCAAGGTATAGGTTTCAAGTGAAGTTTTAAGTGAGATGAAGTGTCACACCCTCATTTTTTATACTCATAATACATTTACATTTCCACGTGGGATGAGTCAAAAGTCATACATATTCCCATTGAAAAGTCAAAGTCAAAATACAATCCCAAGAGTCCTTAGCCAACGGATACCCGTACCCAAATACACATGTGTCAAAAGAAGTTAAAGTTATTACAAAGTTTGGAATTTGTCAGAAGATTGAATAAGTAGAAGTTACATGATTATCTCAGAAAAATACTAAGTAATAAGATGATGAAATAACTTCATAGTCAAATAAGTTTTATATCATGCACACAATCCAAGCATCCATGTCATGCTCCTTGTTGTGTACCTAAAATGATAAGGTGAGCTCACTAGCCCAGTAGGAAACATTTATACTCACGCTAAGGGTATAGAGAATGAAATATGCACATGGGAATGATAATCATAATCATAATGAGATGACCAAAAGATGCTACAAGGATCAATATGTAACAAGTATCCAAGTGTATCCATGAACTACCCGAGTGTGTCCCCGTTTATCCTCATGTCTCTCAAGTATCTACGTTCAACCATGTTCACATTTTGAGTTATCAATCTCCTTAATTCATCAACTTAAAGCATGAGAATGTTGAAATTATCTTCTGAGTCTTTTAGGTCTCGTGAAACCCTTCCTAGTGACTTACTGAGTGGTGCCCCTAGTGAATCAACTTACATTTAATCCAAGTTCTCATTTATCCATTTTAATCATCAATGTATCCATTATGTGTCCAAAACATACGTGATGTCCATTTCGTTCAAAAAATCACGTGTCAAGCGTATGAGGATATTTACATTAACCATGGGAATTTAAAAAGTCGCTAATCATACAAGGATAGGCTAGGAACAAGCTTGTCAACAAGTTTTAGGGTGTAGGGAATGAATATGCCAAGTACAAACCCGAACAAGCGATCAAAACTGAAGAAAATGAATTTTGGGAGTTAAGGGGGTTTGGATTGATCCAACTCTAAAGTGGATCGATCCAAATTGGTCCCGAGCTGAATAGAAGGTTTTGGATAGATCCACCTCAAAAGTGGATCGATCCAAAGGCCCTTGCGATTGAAATTTTTATAGCTTTTCCAATGAAGGGGGATTTAAACCCAAGCTCATTTTTGAGGTTCCAAACATCAACCAAACAAAGGAGAAGGATACATTATCAACATATTCATGGATTTAACAACAAATAAGTAGAATCAAGCTTAATCAAAATCAAATTCATTTAATGGAGATTTCTTCAAGTTCAACAAGGATTTGAGGGATAGAGGTAGAAGCATGCAACAAATCAACTTCATACCAGTAGAGGAAGTAGGAAATTATCCCTACCTCAAAGATTTTGCTCCAAATGTGTGAAAGGATGAAACCCTAGCTTGACCCAATCGAAATGTGCTCTCCCAATGTGGATCCAAAGAAACCCGGACTTCAAAATGTGCGTGGAAGATGTATTAGAGGTTGGATCTTGCAATGGTGGAGTGAGAGAGGTGGATTTGTGGTGGAACTTTGGGGAAAATTTTGAGGGAAGAGATGGAGAATGGCCGGCCCTTAGAAAGAAAGAGGGAGTGTGTTTTGATAAATAAAAAAAAAACTGTCATACATATGTATATACTACCCCTAATTGCACTTACAATCCTCGTGTTTCATATGTATTTCAGATGCATCCAAGTGCTATATTCAACCTCACATTGGCCCCACATTACACTATTTTCATTTTCTCACATTTCCCCAACAGTATTTCTGAAAAATTATTTAAAAACACGGGTTCTTACAGGAAAGGCTAGGATCGAGCTAGAGCTCTGATACCAAATGATGCAACCAAAATATTCCATTGAGAAATGTAGAGAGAGAAACTCCCAAAATTGGATACAAAGAAATGTACTTTTAATATTTGTATTCTTAAAATGATAAAAACAACTAAATGAAAGATACACACCTATTTGTAAACCTACTTCATCATGACTGACACTTACTAAAATGCTAATGACAAAGTAAAAGCGACTACATCACTTAACCAATAAATAAGGTAGACTTTTTTTGAACAGAAACTTCATGAAAATATGGGCGTTGAACCCATACATTGATGCCCTCAGTTCTCATGTGATTACTAGTGTGCCAACCGTTATTTTTGATTGCATGATAAGAAATGTGGGACCAAGAAGTGGACCCACATGTTCGCTTTTTTAAACGGTTCAGTGTTTGTTGGCACGCGAGATCATCTGTATAAGACCCGATAGGTGTCAGAGACAAAATGACCTGTGCCACATAGCTGTATTCTGTACACACATCACATTCTATTGACAACCCATTCGTTTGATAATAAGGCAAGAACAAGAAAAAAATATGCACAGGCTAGTGTACTTTTTTCACATATTCCTATTCACTTTTTACCAATTTCAATACACTTTTTAAACTTTAACGTAATAGCCCATTGAACTAATTTTAGAATTTTCGTAAAAAGTAATAAGCAAATAAACAATCTTGTAACTAAAAAGATATTAATGCTACATACATATCCTTCCATACACACCCTCTTTCTCTCTCTCTTTCTCTCCTGATTTTCAAAGTGCAAAGACATTTGTTAGCAATCCAAAACAGGTGTGAGTGAGGATGCAAATGAGAAGGTGTGTATGTAGATTACTCCTAAAAAATTTTACCTTTACGTGACTAATTATCTACGTTACTAACTTATTAGTAACTTATGAACAACGAATAAATAAGTAAAGCAGCACTTCCAGCGTTGGAATGTCAACCGTCTCTACATTTTAGAGTAACCGAGTGCAACCTTTTTTTTCCCCAAAAATTACAACCACAATTGTGTATGAGCCCCACGTGTATGTGAAGAGTTGTGGATTAGATTGTGATTGGATGGTTGTGTTTGTAACATCTTCCTCCCCCATGACGGTTATGGGTGTTCAAGTCAGTTTACAAGCATCTCGACTATTATATTTCTCGGGGTCCGATCGAAAGCAAGTCATTCAAACCGGAACCAAGAGATAGGCCGGAGATTTTGTTTTACGATCCGACCCCATGATGTTGTCAAATTTCAAGCAAAAATGATATGCATATACCACACTTGGGTACATTAAATGCGCACCATCGCATCTCAACCGTCCAAAAGCTTTTTGAATTTTAAACAAACTATACATTTCGGATTTTAAACAGACTATACGCACAAATGTGATATTTTGAAATAAGAATGTTCCAGTCATGTGGCTTTGTTTGGTATCCTTTTTTGCTCATTTTCAAAAGAATTTTTGAAAAAGAACCTTTTTCTCCAATTATTACTTACATTTCTCTCTCTACTCATCTACTCATTACCGTATTGTTCTCATTTCTCTCTCCAATAATTTTCTAATTATTCTCATTTCCAAAAACTCAACCAAACACAATCTAAAAAATTATTATCAAAAAATTCTTTCGAAAACTCAGCCGAACACAGCCGATCGCTTGAGCTATCCTTGCCTCCTTGCAGTGATAACAAAGTGCACCCTGCGACATTCTGTAGCACTACCGGCACCAGCAAATCCTCCCCCGTTCAGTCAGATGCGTTTGGATTCCCATGTCCCGAGGAAATCGTGCAGAAAAACGCCTGACTTAAAAGATACTACTACTACAAAATGGACATACTGACCTTCGGTATCATAGTCGGAATAATCGTGCTCTTCTTCTGCGCTGTTTGCTTCATCACCATCGAAGGCACTTGCAAACGCCGCTCTACTTAAACAAAAACCCAAAACCCTAGCAGACCAAAACGACCCATTTCTACTCCAATGGTGATGCACTGTTCCCAGATCTGGTCCTTACTGTTACTTCTTACTGTTTTCGCAATTGGTTTTGGATCCAATCTGAGTTTTGCACACCAAGGTCATCACCACCACTCTGGATCCTGTACATCTCCGGTCCACGAAGAGGTCGATGAACCTCACGCTCATCACTCTTGTGATCACGGCCACGGCCACGGCCACCACGATCACCACCACCATGATCATGTGGTTGAGTCGAAGAAGAAGCTACTACCGGAAGAATTGGCCGAGGAGGAAGATCTGGAACTCTACGGGTTTGGGTCCCACCACGACCACCTTCATCATCATGACCATGGTGCTTCCGAGCTCTCTGGTGTCGGTAATTTGTCACCTTTTATGCTCAATTTTGTGTATTTTTTTTGATAATGGGTTTAGACCAGCTTACGCACCTCGACTCGACTAGACTAATCCTACGACCCAATCTTGCGGGGGCCCAATTTAAACTGGGCTCAATTTAGTGAATTTCAACTAAAGTTTTTCGTTAGGATTGAACTACCGTTGTCTTTGTGAATTTCTTTTGTTGCTTTATCAGTGTGAGTGACTCATTTTATTTAATTTTGCAAACTGGAAAGATCCCAAAGATTTGATATTCAAATAATAGGGATCATAAGTAGAAATCTGCCCACAAGGCCAATGGCGATAAGTGGGGGTAACCTATTTACTAGGGCCAGAAACGCAGAAGAGATACTATCACGGCCCAAATTTTTATGCTCAATTTAGTTCATTTCAAATTTGTCATGGGTTGCAAAAAATTTAATTCTATCATCCAATTTCTGTACTGAAACTAACTGGAGGAATGCAGTAGATCTTTTGGTTACTGTACGGTGTATCTCAAAGTTCAAACCATGTTAATGCATCTTTTTTTGATTATCTGGATCTAATCCTATCTTGCTTTTCTTGCTTTTTATAGGTCTTTGGATTCATGCGATGGGATGCTCACTGTTGGTGAGCATGGCTTCCCTCATTTGTTTGATAATTTTGCCTGTTATATTTAGTAAGTAGCTTAGCACAACCTTACACACTTCCCTGACTCCAGTGTTACTTTTTTTTTGAGTTGCCTTTCTGTTGATGATGCCTTTACATTATACTAATTATAAGTTTTCCATTTGTATCAGTACAAGGGAAACCATCGAAGGCAGTTGTTGATTCGTTGGCTCTATTTGGGGTGCGATTTATTCCACTTCTTAGTTTCTTCTTTGATTTACGAACTTGATGTGCTACTTTATTGGGACATCGGCTGTTTCTTCTGTTGGATACGTGGATTGTTTTTTTGTGTGTTGTCTTCTAGATATTTTGTTGAATGGTTTTTTTGAACGGATTTTGTTGAATGTTTAGCTATCGTAATTACGTCATTTCTATCGTTGATCAAATAGATGTGATGGTTTACATTTGAAATTGTGGTTACTTCTAATTGGAGTAATTCTTGTTCTTGTGGTAGTGCTTCAGTTCCCTGTACTTCTGGGGTAGATATTATTTTTAAGTTTCAAAAATGCTGAAATGAAAATTGTCTAGCTAAACTGGAAAAGAAAGTTGGGCGATGAATAGAATTTCTTTTCAACTAGTACCTAATTGGTAAAGTGACATAGAAAGGTAGAAGTTTGCATTCGAACTTTTCATCTGATCTTTTGCTTCATCGGTGAGAACCTGAGAGTTACAGGGTCTTAGTTTCACTGTATGTGGGATTCTTTTATTAATTTGTAATGTTTTCTGAAGCTATGTTTTGGGGTTTGTGCAATACAGAATATATTTATTAATGTGACATATTAATGTGACATATAGAGGTGTCACCCTTTAGTTGTGCTGACTTTTTTGAGGCACTGCTTTTTACCTTAGTCATTGTACCCGATTTCCAACTCTTTGCAAAGTCGCCCTGTTTCTGTTTCACAGTGGGAAAATGATAGACTTTGAGTGATACTTAAAAAAATAATACAGGTTTTGTTTCTTCAATTCCTTAACTTCTTCGCCTCTTGCTATTTGCAGGCAGGAGCTATGTTAGGGGATGCTTTTCTTCACCAATTACCACATGCTTTTGGTATGCGACGGGTCTGATTTCATTCTTTGGTACTTCAGTTATTTGCTTATCAATTTATGTAAAATTTTGATTCTTGAATTCCTCTATCACTAGCAGTTAACAGTTTTGGCTAATAATAGCAGAAGAAAAACGGGATACTTTATGAATCATGGGCTCTATGTTGAGTGGATCCTTCAGTATGTATAGAGTACTCGACATTTCGGCCACTTGGATAGGGGTATGAGATTTGTGTCTGATGTGTTTAGTTGGACCTTCGCCAACAAGCATATTTTGAATATGTGTGTACCATTGTCAGCAAATTGGAAATAAGATGAATCTGACCCTTGGCACATACATGCACCTGAGTCCATGTATCGCAGATTGGGATAAGAGTCATAAGATTGGTTTCCTTGAGGAACGGCCATGCTTTTCCTCTTTTAAGAATGAGAAATTCTCGATTGAATTGGTTAAAAGACCAAAACAACTTTTAAGAGTGGCCAAGATTGTGGTTTGTGATCTGAAGGTTTTTTAGATGCAAGGAGCTGTTCTTGAGAGGTAAACGAAGAGGTGAAGTACGGTTAATGCCTTCGAGTACATTGCTTGAAGGGAAAAAGGAAAGGGCAATATGACTGCACAAGTAGGTGAGGTTGTCATGGTGCTAAAGTTGTAACTTAAAGTACATACCTTAATGGAAATGTTGGAGTTCTCGAATTCTGTACGAGGTTAGTCCTTGTGGGGACAACAGTCGGCAGTAACTCAAGTGTCACCTCTCAGTATGAGATCACTCGGTGTGTAAATGCTCGCTCAAGATACTAACGAAAGAGAAGTATGGAGTCCAAGATCTGTTAAGGCATTAATTTAATGTGGTCTAATATACTTTTAGACATTTATGGTCTCTAGTATTTCTCTACTTTCATTGTTCATTCACTCTCATACAAGATGAATGAATGAAAGCTTGCTGCTCCAACTTCTTGGCATTGCTTATAGATTTGATCTGAACCTTTACTACAGCTTTTGCAAAAAACTTGGAGCACATTCAAACGGTGTTGGTCCTAATGAGATGTTTTTCTGAATTACTATTTTCAGGTGGCGAACACTCCCACGATCACGTTATGGACCATGGCCATTCTCATGTTCACTCTGGAGTTGAACAACCCCATTCTCATTCTCACTCCTTGAAAGATCTTTCTGTTGGATTGTCCGTTTTGGGTAACTAGAGAAACCTGTGATGTGGATTCTTAAATTGTTAGTTATTGTCGCCTCTTTAGCATTCTTTCCTTTTTTCTGCTTGAGTCCAATCTCATCTGTCACGAGAAGTATGGGTGGTGGCATTCCTACATTGCACCTCCTTGCCTTTTACTTTCTTATGATTTATGTTTTGGTGGTCTTGTTCCTTATTCTGATTTTCATCAGCAACTCTACGTTCTACCAGTTCGCTGATTGGTATTTTATGACCTGAATTCTTACAGAGATATTTGGTTGTTGCAGCTGGAATTGTACTTTTTCTTGTTGTGGAGAAAATCGTTAGGTATGTTGAAGATAATTCCAGAGGAGCCAGTCAGTGGACCCACAGTCACCATCACCATCATAATAAGAGTAGTAAAAAGATGAAAGATGATGGTGATGAGAATCAGCAGAAGTCCCACACTGAGAAGAATGGAAGTGCATCGGAAATGTCATCTGAAGAAAAGTTATTAGACGGAGGGTCTGATGATGGTTTAATTGGTGAAAAGCGAAGTCAGTCTGAATTCCTTCGTAAGGTAAGATGAAGTGTGACCATATTGTGATTTTGTCAATATTTATGGCCAATTGCGATTAACTTTAAATCTAGGTTTGATTTTAGGCCATTTCTTCAGTTTTGAAACCTAGGATTATAGTCAGCCAGTGCCTGAAATAGATCAGAACTCAAAACAATAAGAAGACCTTTGTTTCTATGGAGCAGATGAAATATTGATCTATGATCTGTAGCATTTACATTCCAACAGATTGTTATTTGTTATACAGAGCAGTTTTATCCCAAATTCCTAAAATCCTTGTGATGGAAGCTCCTAATTGCGTGAAATGAAATATTGTATGCTTTTTTTAATGACAAAAGTAACCTCTGTCGCTGCAATTCTTTTATCCTAAATTTATATTTTAATTCATTTATATCTAGACAATGATTGATAGAGCCTGGCAAGAATGGAGGTTTGTGGCCAAGAAAGACGAGAACATTATAGATTTACAAACAATCCAAATATCTAAGAGGGTGGTTGTGCTTAAGTGGTTAAATCGTAAAATATATGATGAAGTATCCCAATTTGTGGAAATATTATCCCTGTGGGAGCCAATATTTTCGTTTGACTTTTCCCTGGTTGAGTTAGCCTCACCTTGAATTTTGTCATGGAGATGACCAGAAAATATAGCGAGTCTTTTGGCTTTTTTCTGCACACATGCAAACAATGAAACCCGTTAGAGGTAATCTGGCCAAACACAAAAGAGGTAATCCGTTGGGGGTTAGCCGGAAAATGCCATCCGACGGTCTAGTCAATATATTTTTTGTGTGGGATTCTAAAGAGGAAAATTGTTGTAAGTGAGAGCTGCCTACCTCGTTGTCAGGTTTTCTTCTTCTATTTATAGTTCCCCATGTCTGTTTACTTCCTTGACAAGCCTTTTACGTTTGCCTTTGCACCTTTCCCGATATCCTATTGCGGCCGTATTTTTCTCCCGTGGATACGCTTCCGCTTGACGCGGTCGAGGACCTTTTCCCTCGGCTTCCTTCCTTTTCGCCCGTGGCTCCTCTTGATCTTTATTCACGCTCGAGTTTGCTGTCACGTCAAGCGGTCTCTTTCGATCCGGTCGTGTCATTCATTTAATGCGGCCGCCTTCGGGTTCTGCTCCCCTCACCTCAATCATGTTTTCTCATTGTAGGTGTTTTGCCAAGAAGCTCGCCTCTGTTTTTTCCTCGGACTCCCATGTTCTACTTCAACATGACTTACCCTCCTGAGGTTCTGCCACGGGACGGCTAATCCTCTTGCGAGGATTCGTCCCCTCCCCTCCCAAACAGCCTATTTTCCCACGTAGTGTTTCAGTCCTAAGCTGACTCTTGACTTTAGTGAAAAAACAAGTGGGCCCCGTTTTGCCTTTAGCTTGTTCTTGATTAGTGATTTATTTTGTCCCCGCACAATCCCCTATTGTGTTTTTGGTTCAAGGAACCACAATGGGGACACAGTATGCGACAGAGCTATGATGTGTTAGGAAGTTAAAATAAAAAATGTGGTTAACCATTAAAAGTGAGTCGATACTCGACTTGTGGATTGTTGTTGCCCTTTCAAGTGTTCTGGAATGGTAATTGGTAAGTGATCCTTATTTTAGAACAAGTCTTCCATCATATAAATCACTAGGACCAGGCCCTGGCATTTTCATTCTAGCTATGAGATAATCATTCCTACATCTGCTGTGTTAGGAAGTTAAAATAAAAAATGTGGTTAACCATTAAAAACAAGTCGAGTGACTTGTGGATTGTTGCCCTTTCAAGTGTTCTGGAATGGTAATTGGTAAGTGATCCTTATTTTAGAACGCGTCTTCCATCATATAAATTACTAGGGCCTTGGCATTTTCATTCTAGATGTGAGATAATCATTCCCACATCTGCAACTATGCTATCAAATTCCAACTAATTGCTGGAACTATACAAGCTGTACAAGCATGACCCAATTACACAATGTCCAAGTGTGAGTGACGTACTGTGTACTGGTCCCTGTTTCTTTCCCTTGTAATGATGTTGGAAAGTTCATGTACCAACAGTATAGAAATTAATCGTCAATTGGTGTATGCTTTAATTGTAGATGCCTGAAATGTATCTGTAATTGACACTTATCGACCAGCCGATAAAAAAAAATGACACTTATCGACCATGTTCACTTTCGCAGAGAAACACTAGCAGTGGCACTGGAGAAGATAAAACCATTGAAAATGCTCCAAATGGTTCTGCAGACAGTATTAACCTGGTGGACAGAGAAGAACCTTCTCATTCTTCGTCAAATCTTGTGTTTGGTTATCTTAACCTCTTCTCTGACGGTGTAGTACGTATTACTATTTTTTATCTTTTTGCTCTTCATATTGATGTTAAGGTTGTGCTACCCTATGATTGTTGATTTCAGCTATGAAGAGAGAGTTAATTGACCCACGTCATGGGCTTTATAGTCATATGGGGATACGTTTTGCATTTTCAATCGGTATATTTGACTGATAATTTTGAAGAATTCTAACAAATTTTTAATATTTCAGCACAATTTTACTGATGGGATGGCTCTGGGAAGTGCTTTCCTCCTTTATGGATCTGTTGGTGGGTGGTCGAGAACTCTGTTTCTCCTTGCACATGAGCTTCCTCAAGAGGTACCTTTCCTCCCTCTTGTTTCCTAGTTTTCTATGGCGATTCTTCTGAATCTTTTCAACAAGGAATAGTGCCCATGTGATTTTAATGCACAATATTGGCTGTGATTTGGGATGGTTAGTTCTTTAGCAAGTTGTTCAAAATACCCAGAAAGGGATCTTCATGCAGCATGTGGTTAATGTTTGCGTATAGCTCAAACTCTGCGTTGTCAATTGTTATGTTTTTCTCTCTGATCTAAAACTCTTCACTCTTGACCTGGCTTTATGAAGATGTAATCAAAGCCTTCGACTTCTTGTAAAATATTTGAGCTGATTGTTTATTTTACTCCATAATTGGATGCATTTATTTTCTTCTGAAATTTACTGGGAGTGAAAGTGCATAATGAGAAGTATGATATTAATGTTGTTTCTTGGTTCTTTCTTTCCATGATTTTGATTGATTACCAGAGTGACTTTCATATTGAGTAGCCCAACATTAGAGACATTTGTGTTCAAATTCGGAAACTTCTGTTTGAAAGTCTGTTTATGTGTCTTGAAGGATTGGCCATGTTGTCACATGTCCTTATGAAATCAATTCTTTTTAATTTTCCTCTTGGAGCTATATCTTTGGGTAATCCTCTTGTGCAGATAGGAGATTTTGGAATCTTGGTAAGGTCTGGTTTTAGCGTCTCAAAAGCTCTCTTTTTCAACTTCCTCTCGGCATTGGTGGCCCTAGCTGGAACAGCAGTGGTTAGTAGTGTCTCATTATGGAAAATTGATCTCTCTCTCTCTCTCTCTCTCTCTCTCTCTCTCTCACACACACACACACACACACACACACGCATGTGCATGCACATACACGCGCACACGGGCGCGCACACACACACATCAACACGCTCGCTCGCCAATGTAGATCTTGTGAATGGAAATTATTGTTTTTGCCTCACAGTCATTATCGTTGGGACAAGATCCTGGACAATCATCATTGATCGAGGTATGCATCTTCGAGGAACGATTTGTCTCCGCTCATTTTGGATTTCTTAATTTCCTACATGTGTATAACCATTTGTTTATAATTGTTGTTGTGCAGGGATTCACAGCAGGTGGTTTCATTTACATAGCAGTTGCTGGAGTGCTGGCAGAAATGAACAATGGCAGTACAGCAATAAAAAACACAGCGATCCAAGTAACCTCGCTCTTATTGGGCATGTCTGTTGCCCTTTGTATATCGCTTGTTGAATGAAAGCACTATCAAACATTTTTGTGTGCAAATTTGTTGTCACAGCTTACAGGGATCAATACGATTTAGGTTGACTATCCAATGTCATTGCTTTCCTTTATTTTTCTTTCTTTTGAATCTGTTTGTGCCCCTAATTTCAATCTGTGGCTGTGGCTTGATGGTTGATATTGAACAGTCGAAAATATTGTACATCTGAATTTGAAATTAGTTGGGCCTTACAAGGAAAAATGTACATTGTGTTTTTTTATTAACTCTTGGGGCCACTGGATGTTATAACCGATCGTTACCTCCAGGATCCCGGAATTAGTTGAGGTGTGCGCAAGCTACCTAGACATCCGGTTATCAAAAAAAAAAACCATAGGATAGTATTATTTTGGTAAGGCCAAAATATGCTACCGTTGACGATGTGGAATGGGGAAGTCAAAACTGGACATAAGGGTGAAAAAGCCCAACGATACTGCACAAGCATTTAGGATAAGCCTGACAAACACAACGATTGCGGATACAAAGTTCTGATGGGTTAAACTCAAAACACCTACACAAAAAGGAGTGGGGAAACCAATAGCAATATACATATGCATCATACTTTCCTATAGAAGATAATATTCTACTGGGAAATGAAATGGGTCATGGGTGATCTAGCTATTTGAAAAGGCTTTTTTTTTTCATGATTCAGACTTGTTTAGCTGCTGCTGAAGTGTTTCGTAGATGATAATGTCATGGCGGGATGGATTAAGAGGACGAATCGGTGGCAATGTTCTGAATGGATGAGTAGAAGTTAGTGTACGGTGATCGCCATGAGTAGTACTTGTGCAATGCCTCTTGCGCAATGCTCGAGCAGGAGGCTCATCGGCACTTGCCACCATCGTCATCGTTGCTTCTTTTTTCATCACTCCTGATGCTTCTGTTCTCTTCCGCAAGCTATCAGAAAATCCTTCTTCCTGCAAAGTTTACTTATCTATCATCTGGTATATCTAAGGTAACAACACTTGTGAGAAAGTTGCTGCAACTGTTCGAGGATCCGTAAAGATGGAATACTTCAAATGGAGAATTACCTACTCTAGTTAAAAAGATATTACAGAACATTTAACTGATATCATAAATTTCACGAATGGGCTTAAAAAGAACAAAGGCAGCATCATTGTTGCATGAGAAAATTAGAAGAATCCCTGTTGATGTTACAGATTTGAAAAATAAGGGCTTTTGCTGCATTTTACCGCTGTGCTGGTGGGGGCAAAGAAATTGAGTAGGAAATAGCTTACCATTTATGACTCATCCATAATTTGCCTCTCTTTCATTTTAGGAACCAAACAAGAAAAGAGGAGAATCAATTTTATTTTCTTATCTCACTGCTGTATTTCCATGTTATTTTCCCGTAGCTTTCACTGCCAATCCCAATTGCACAATAAAATCTCTCTTTCTCTCTCTCTCTGGGCGGCTGCACCATGGGTGGGGGGGTTCAAGCGTACCCTGGGCTTAGAAAACGCACTAAAATTTTGTATATTTTTACGTATAATTAGATTTATTTTTTGTATTGTCGACATTGAATTATTCATACGTAGCCAAATTGAAAGAAAATTCACTCAAATTTGTGATTAGCTACTAGATAATAGTATAGCTCAACAAAAAAAAAAGAAGAAGACCCAATTAACTTTCAACCAAAATAAATCTGTACATTTTATATAGAGCTTTGTATTCAAAAAATTTATTTACAGTTTTGTCATTGCTGAACTTATCTTGGAGCCGCCTATCTCTTCTTCTCTTAATTTAAAGAAACCATAATCCAAGTTATGACAAACATTTTCCAAAAAAAGGTTATGACAAGCATATACCCTTTCAAGTAAAACTGGTTAGTGCAGCACTGCAGATAATCCCAACTAGAAGCAACAATATCAAATGGCAACACAATGAAGAGGAATGCTACAATACACACCCCTAAATCTCAGTAAAAAACAATGTAAATCTGGCTTACATTTATGACTGAAGAGTGTGGTGGAATTGGGCATTTCACAGGTTGATCTTCATCCGGTGGCTCAACCGGATGCTGTATCGGCCAGAAATGGGTGTTGAATTCCTCCACCCCATTTCCCCACAAATCAACACTAGTAGACATAATATGACCACCCCTGTTTCTCATCTCTCTGCTTTCTTCCCCTGTTAACGAAATTGGGGCTTCCTTCTCATCCTAAAAAGTAAGAAACAAATCAGCCTTTCAATGTCAAGCTCTAATGTAGAAAACAAATTATATGTGTGATTAGAGAGAGAGGGCATGAAGTTCTTACGAAATTCACCCCACCACAAGAAAAATCCATGTAGAGAAATGGGAAAGATTAGAGCAGAAGGCAAAATGTAGGGGAGACAAACAAGATTCGCACCACTCTGGTCTATGAGAATAAAGCTTTTTGCTTTGCTTTATCGGGTCCCTATCGACTCAAATGTAGAGGTGTCTCTGTACGTGTATCTGCGTGAGAGAGACAGAGAGAGAGGGCTTTATCACTTTGTTTTTCTTTTTCTTTTTGGCTTTAATGGGCAGTCGGATTGAGAAGATCATATCCCAATCTTGCACTTTTCATCATTTCTTTGGGTTGTGCTGATATCACCCAACTTCTTTATTTACAAAGGCGGAGGTAATGAGAGGCTATCCTGGGCTACAGCCCAGGTGAAGTTTCCAAAACCAAAAAAAAAAAATTATATGTAACATTTTAGCCAAACTAAATTTAGCCTAGTTACTCAAAGTTTTGTT
>JAXBDA010007523.1:0-17348 GCA_036023075.1 Gaultheria prostrata
ATCCGTCCTAGCCCGTCGGCTAGGCAAAAACACTCAAGAGGAGCGTCAGGTGAAAGGGCCCAGGCGGTGCCCATACGCGGCTCGAGAGGTTTACGGAAGGTTCACCCCAAAAATCGATAGCCCCACAGATTTCATGGCATACCTTTTTGTTGAACAAAAAAAATATATATTTTACTATTAATCACATAAAAGATTGTAGAGATTAAAAAGACTCGATACGAGATAGCATCACAACAAGGAGCTAAAATCCCAACAAATGACACCCAAACTCTTTGCCAATCATATGCCGTCTAAGATCCAGTCATTCAGAATACAAGCTTGGCAAGGGCCAACTAAAAGCACCCTAAAATCACTGCTTCCTCCTAAAAGGCAGCCCGAAAGAAAAAACAAAACCCCACGCCTCTACATATCATTGATCAAGGTACCCTAAACTCACCCCATCCTACTCGGCCAATATGGCTCTGTATCGCTCTTCGCATCAATTACCTTCACAGCAATCTTACTTATAACTTCCTCTTCATTATCATTATAACCGATTTCCAACGACTTATCAATATCCCATATCGCTTCAGCTTCATTTAGAAGAATTCTATTGGACTCTCATGCACCTTGTTATCATCATGTGCTCACCCCGAAATTTCCCTTTGCTTACCAAGAGCTCAAAGCTTACGTGCTCAAATATGAAGAAAACAACTAGATTTGTGCTCTTTTTCTATTTAAGAAAATGATAAAATTACAACAGCATTCCTTCTTTTATTTTGAGTAAAAAAATGGGAAGTACTCCCACTTATGAAACCGTACTCCAAAACTCAACTTTGGAGTGCTAAGTCTCCATTTTAATGGATTTTTAAATAACACTATGCAATTTACAAGGGCTCCAAGAGGTTGTAGTCTAGCGGTTATCTCCTGATTTTTACGCAAGCGAGACCAGGGTTCGAGTCTCGACAGAGGCATTTGGGAATTAGGGCTATAGATAGCGTCTAGATCCCCTCTGAACTAACTCACTAAATACCCCGTTAACCCCTTACTGATGTATATCGAATGACAAAAAAAAAATAATAATAAAAAAAAAACTATGCAATTTACATATTGATACTATATACGTACTACTTGTAAAAAAAAAAACAAAAAAAAAATAGTATATACGTAGTACTAAGCAAGTGTAGTACACTCGGATCTCGTTCCTTCTTTTTTTTTCCAGAAAAATTCCCATGTCACCTGCCACACCTCTCTTATCCGACTCTCTTTTACTCTCCAAAACGTTCTTAATTGTACTAATTATAGTGAGATTATCAAAAGCAACCTCTCCCATCCTTTTTACTTTTATTACTCTATCTTTAATAATTGTACTGGGAATTTCAAAAGGAGGCTCTCCATAAAAGGAAAAAAAAAAACTACATAAAGGACATTACAAAATTACATTGCCAATCAAGAATATAAGAAATCATTTATCCGTGTATCGTATGGGACTAACGCTTACTTCATTACATAAAAATGGGAAGTGGAGATGGTGCAATGCACTTAATGCACTATCCCGTGCAGTGCATAAATGAATTGCCCAAAAGTGTTTTCAATGGTCTTTATTTAAATCCTAACCGTTTAAAACACTTTTGGACGGCTAACAGACTGCACTACAGGATCCACGGGTCTTCACTTACCATTTTTTTAATCACAAGACAAGTGGCCTTAAACGAGGGAAAGAAAAACACATGGTTGAACTTTAAACAATCAAATGATGTGTTAGGTTTCAAGGTCACCTAAACGGATGTGGGGCGCCCCCTATTATTTATATGCAGAAGTCTTCAGTCAAGGTGCAAATTAATAGTCCATGAACTCTATATTGCCCTGGGGGGAAGATATCGTTAATTTCCAATTACATGCAGGAGTCTTGAGTCAAGGTGCAAATTAATTAATAGTCCATGAACCCTATATGGCTCTTGAGGCGTTGGAGGAGTCAGGATTCGAAATCGGATCAAGGAGATATTGGTTCAATGATTATTTCAGGACTAAGACGTGTTCCACAAACTGATTTATTAATAATAAATTAGTTAAATTGGCTTATAGATCATGAAATTGGATTGATGTATTGTGATTTGTGAGAGAATGACCTGCCTTGCAAGGCGCAATAACTCAGTTTTGTGGAACATGCTCTAAATCCAGTCATTCAAGTTTTTATAGAACGGTTTAGATAAATTGAAAAATCAATCTCTAGTGTACTATTGTTATCATATCATTCGATGAACGTAGTATCATTATTACATTATTCACTATAATTTAGTGTTCTCGGAATGAAACTAAATTGTCCTCGACTTAAATTACTTTCAAGATTTTATAATTTTTTCTAAATATATTTCAAAATAGGAAATTGGGAGGCCCGGGGCCGCCCCAGCCCCTGGATACAGCTCCGCCACTGCTTGGGGAAGATATCGTTTCCACTAACTTACATGCAGAAGAGGTACTGTATTTCTTTTCTTTTTCATTAGGAATGCGAAGAATACGAGTGTCTATACTATTTATAACATAATCCTATTAAGTATTAAGCAAGCATTTACATTTTATACATTCTCTTTTTTCTAAAAAATACGAATTAAACATGCAAAAAATAAAAAATAAAAAAATCAGCTGATCAGCCACTAATATTCATCTCTCAGCTTCTTTTCCCACTTAATGGAAAAAAAAAAAAAAAACCTTGCACATATCTATTCAATGTTAAACCGTCAATTGATGCGAGATAAATTCAACATGGCATGACGAATTTTTTTTTACGTACTTTCGTACAAAGTATGTTAGTATGGGTACTGCACGTGTGTTATCACTAATACAACCTCCATGTCCCGTCCCAAAATTGATGTCCAAAATTACTATTCACTACTCTCGGAAAATCATCCATATTTTTTAGGCTATGTTGAATTATTTATACAATACGGATCTTGTTTAATAGATCTTGCTTAGTTTTATTAAACAAATTTTTTAAAATTGTAAGAAGTATTATAAAATATGAAATATAGATGATTTTATGAAAGACGTGAATAGTAGTTTTGAACATCCATTTTAGGACGGAAGGAGTAATCCTTTTGGAGAATAACTTATTTCCCGACGGCCGAGCATCCGCACCGTCCATCCCGAAATCTAACGGCAGTTGAATCTCCAGATGGACGGCGCGGATGTGCTCGGTGTGCAAATACCTTGTTTGCGGACCGTCCGAAAATAAGTTTTTCTCATTCTTTGGATGCATGTTGGCGGGCTGCATTCAATTCGTGCAACAGTACTGGGCCAATGCTCTCCCGAAAGTCTAAGGCAAAGGCAACCGAGTCCAAATTTGTTCACCCTCGCCCAAAGAGGGTGTACAAAACCCTCCTAGCTCTGGTCCCGATGTCAATGACCGGAACCGTTCATGTTGTTTGGAACGATTTTCGAGGAGGGCATGCAAAAAATCAGCCAAATCGGACCGTGGAAAGTGGTTGAGTTTTAAGCTTAAAATGTCTATTTTTTGTTCTTTAAACCCAAAGAATAAAAATCTGGGTATTTGAGCTCAAATCTTAACCACTTTTCACCGTTCGATTTAGCTAAATTTTTGCTTGCCATCCTAGAAAATCTTTCTGAACAACATGAACGATTCCAATCATGGACGTCGACACTGGAGCTAAGAGGGTTTTGTTCACCCTAAGAGGGTGAACAAATTTGGAAAGGCAACCTAGTTAGCTAAGCTTCACCAAACATTTCGGTGCCATAATCTTTTATGGACGTGGTCCGTCGGTGCATGGGTACTTCAATTAATTTTCATGCAGCTTTAAATTCCACATTTAAAAACTAAAGTTGAGGATGACTTTACGACTACCACTTCTTGGATTCATTTATATACTCTAAGAAAAGTAAAACCATGCAAGTGTGGAACAACTTAGGGGCTCTGTCTTAATCAACCCAAACATATTTCTGAGATCGATTTCATTATTGTGGACTTGGCCATCGCGGAACCATGAATTAAGATCGTCTTTTGGGATAGACCTGACTTGTCGATCTAAATTGTTCATTTTGTTAGTTTAGATGTTCTTATCCTTGATGCAAAATACAAGTTGATCAGACACCGACAAAAACTTGATCTAATGGTATTCGTCATAGGGGAAATAAGGAGTTCGTGAGTTATGCTTTGTTCAAGTGAATAACAATGTCCGATTATATCTTCTTCATTTTTCCCTGAACGATGAACATATTGCCGGCTATAAAATTAATTGATAAAATTGTCAAGTAATTTCGTAACGGGTCATATTGTACATCACATGAGAGTTACATCAGAAAATATAATGTTCATTTCTAATCTTTATTACCTCCCTCCCCAAGTTATTCCAACTTAATCAACGCATCTGTCAAATCTTATATGATCGATGTTGACGATTGCCACTGTACCTAAGGCTCTGTTTGGGAGCTTACTTATCTCTTTTTTGCTTTGTGGGTGTTTGGCAGCAAATTCCAGAAACAGTTTTTGGAGAAACTCTTTCTTCATTTTGAATGATAGAAACAAGACAGCAAAAAAGAGGCTCTCCCCTACTTTTCAATTTCTACTTATGGGTTTGATTTTTTCTCTCATTTCTCTCTCCTATTTATATCCTTTTTCATAACTCATAACTCATTTTCATCATTCTTCTCACAAACACTACTACTTTTGCAAAATACATTCTGCACATTTATCCCAAACATTCATCCCATATTCAAAAGTCATTCTGACCATAATCCAAAAAATCAAAAAGCCAAAAAATTAAAAATGAAAAATTGAAAAGTAGGCTCCCAAACACCATCTAATTCAACACTTACAAAAAGTTAAAGTTTAATCTGTACAGAATTGAGCTTATTCTATCCATAATTTTTTGTAGGGCCATACATTTGCTTCCATTATAAGACATCGATCTTACTTCGGCCTCCTAACAAAAAAAGTCAAAACTAATTTTACAGCCAAAGGAAATTATTGTCTTCTTCGGTTAATCCAAAAAAGTAGTCCTCGTTCGGAGAAGAAATTATGATCCGTTCCGGATTGCACCTCGACGTGTGCTTTAACTGACTCTTAGGAATTTTCGTGACCCGTCGCGGTTGTTTTTCCGGCGATGTTAAAATCATAGACTTAAGGGTAACTCCCTTCCGGAGTAAAAGATCTATTAGCATCATCAGCTGATCGTCCTCTTCATCTGTAAAACCTTCCAATTGAATGATTTTCAAATGGTCGAGTTGAGAAGCATCAGACTTTACTGTTTCGAAGTCCATCCACAAGTGAGGCTCATGCCAGTGTTGGTGGAAATATGGGCAGGTGATGGATCTCAAGGTTTGATCAATCTGCACATAGTTGAGATGAATTTATTTGCGTCTGCTCGAATATTGCAAGAACGCAGTACGAGAAAATACATTCTCAGAATCTGTGCCGAACACTTTAATAATTCATAATCATCAGAATCGAAAAAAATAAATCGGGAAAATTCTAACCTTGACAAACAATTTTTCCAAAAAAGGAGTAATGTGTAAGAAGCAAGCCAATGAATCCCTCTTTGTTTGGTTCATCACAGAATCAAACCAGCATAATTCCTTCAACCTGTTGAATTTGAATTGAAGTCTTCCGAAAACCACCCCTGCTGCACACAACCACTTTTGAAAAATGGAAAAGAAATTTCAGCATAGTCATGAAGAAATTTCAAGAAAGTGAAATATTAAAAAAGGGTTCTCAAAAATCAGGTTTGTTTTTGTATTCATTTTGCTCATTTATGGACATTTGGACATGAAAAGATAAAAAAAAAACACTTTTATTTAATTGTTGCTACGGAAATTATGTCAATAATTTTTAAAAAATTGTTCTCAAAACACAAACACTCATCATTTTCATATGGTGTTCATTTTTTTTTCTTTTTTACCAAAATGGTTTTTGAGCATTTAATTAGTACTGTACACCGTTATTTCAGGTTATTTCGGGAGACAATGTTCTTTCGGTAGACAATGTTTCAAGTATTATATGCATATTATCCGGCACTGGCCTGCACTGCACTGTGCAGCGCAGCGTTCAACCGTCTATGAAAGATTTTGTTCATATCTGAAGTCTGAACCGTTGAAAATATGTTTGGACTGTTTAGATCTGCGCTCCATCCCCGCTTCCGACTAACACGACCCTTCTTAAAAAGTTTGCTATATTGTTTTAAAAAACGAAATACGAAAATGAAAACAAAATATGGTACATACCTCAAGAAGCCACCCACTAATCTTCAGATTCTCAATATCCTTTAGGGAGGAAAACAGATTCACAACATCCTCACATTCAAATTCACTGCACCCAAAACCATCTCCCAAATCAAGTACCACATCAACCAAATTCAAGCAGTTATTCATCTGAATCAGAGGAAGTGCTCCTCTGTACCACAAGGACTTCAAATTAGGTGCAGAAATTGCAATACTTTCTAGATTTTCGCAACCCACCACTTCAAAATTCTTCAGAGAATCACTTGCTTTGACATCAATTCTCTGCATCCCTCTGCATTTCTCAAGCTTCAAATTTTCAAGAAACTGGCAGTTCGAAAACAGAGTCGAAACCAAATCTTTTGCCATATTGTTAGCTGAAATCAGATGCAGCGTCTTTATGGAAGAAAAATTAGAATTTCTAGCAATTGGGTTAGAAACGAAGTTGAAATTACTGGGAGTTTCATTTCCCTTTGTAAGGAAATCAAGATTCAGCTCCTTTCCTCCTCCACCTTTGGCAGCTGAGAAAAACAGAGGTTTTTCTCTCTTCCCCAATTGGAGAGAGAATCTCCATAGCTCTGGAGAACTGGAGGATTTCGAGAGAAAACCCATGATTTGATTTAGCTTCTTGTTAGCTTCATCATCGTATTTATCGCCATCACTCTTAATTTGATCTGGGTCGAATTCGAATTCGACTTCGAATGGAGTCCAGAGGCTTTTCCATGAAGTGGAAAGAGTGCTTGTTCTTACTGCCTCTTTCAATGGGATTAGTGAAGCGATTTGGAGAAGAATTTCAGGGGGTAACTTGCTGATCATGGTTTCAATCGTCTCCTCATCCATGGATTCTCTGCGGGAAAAGAATTGAAAGTGATGTATGAGGGTATCGAAAAGAAGAGATTGGAATGCTTGGCTTATCTCTTTATCTATAGGTTGCTATATATAGGCATTTAAGTGGGAGCTAGCTATGCATAATAAGAGCTATTTATATCAATTTTTTGCATTTTCATTTCTTTATTATTGCATTTTGGGTGTTTGGTTCCTTTTTTCGAAATTAGTTTTCACAAATATATACTTTTTGCCTTGGGAGTACTAGATTTTAGGTGATATAAAGGAAATGAAAAATTAGGGAGAGATGAGCTTTTTATCTTCTCATTTTTCACTTATGTCATTGTAGTTAACATAAAAGTGTTACAGAAAGTACTCTGCACAAACTTCCAAAACATACTCTTATTGCAAATTGCATTCTTTAAATTTATCTCAAACATTATACAAATTTATACTCCCTACGTCCCAAATTATTTGTCATTCTTTTCATTTTGGGATGTCCCAAAATATTTGTCCAATTTCTAATAACAACCATCAAAACAGGGCCACTTTCCAGTTTTACCCTTAAAAAGTATTTTTTCATCTCAATTGGCTTGTCCATTATCTTTTATTTTATAACGGTTCTTATGATTTTGAAAACTTTGTCTAATAAAACTAATTGATATCTATCAAACGAGATTCATATTGCATATGTTTCGAGTTTTATATAAAAAATTAGCCCCAAAAATTAGCCACAGTAATATTGACTGGACGTAGGGGCAAAACTGAAAAGACAATACAAAGTTTTGACACCCCTTAAAAACTCACTTCTCCAAAAGGGGCAAGCAAATTGGGACTGAGGGAGTAATACATTCTGATTTCTGATCATAATTTTAAAAATACAAAAATACAAAAAAAAAAAAATGAAGAAGCTCCCAAATATTTAGCAAATAATTTCCTCATTTGCTAAAATTAACTCCTTGATTTTATGAGATTCTCATTTTATCAAATGAGAAACATGTTAATACTGCTCCGATAAAAAAAAATAAACATGTTAATACTACTGCTTGTCAATTTTGTGCCCAATGGGTGGTCAAAGACTTTGGACCAGTAGCTTTCTCTCTGAAGATTTTTATGATTGAAAATTTCCACTTGCTATCAATCTTAGGTTGTTTGAATAATTCATTTTTTCATTTTGATTTTCAATTTTTTAATTTTAGGTGTTTAGCTTACCTCACCGATATCGGAATTCTCCTACTATAATGCATTTTCTAGTTTAGAGAACCAAAGTCAAAAATAGGAATTCTCCTACTATAATACTTATTGACTTTTCAATTTTCACTTTTTTCATTTTAGTCAACAAATAAGACTACATAATGTATTTTGCATATATCTTTCGAACACTACTCTTATTTCAAAATACAATTTGTACATATCTTCGAACACTCTACATATTCATAATACATTTGGGAATCCGGGGTGGTTGTTGTGCAGTAGGTGTTGTACGTTGTGTTGTGCGGTAAAACGACGTTGTCTTGCCCATTTTCTTAGTACACCTCCAAAGCTTCCAAGGACCCTGTTTGGAGAGTTAATTTTTGGGTTCAATTTTAAGGGATTTAGGCTCTTTGGGGGTAAGGTTCGGATCCAGTGGGGTGTTGTGCGGCAAAACTTCGTCGTTTTGCTTGATTTTTGGGCACACCTTCGAAGCTTCCAAGGGTCTTGTTTGGAGGACCACTACAAAGTGCCTAAACCCTAAATCCAAAGTGACTAAATCCAAGTGTCTAAACCCACTATACCCTACCCCAAAGGGAACCGGGGGCCCTGTAGTGAGTTACTCACTACAGGCGATGTAGTGGAATCCAAGAATAGACAGTCTGAATTTTAAATAAACTATTCGCGCAAACAGTTTAATTGTTTGCGCGAATAGTTTATTTAAAATCCAGACCATCCAAAAACACTTTGGACGGCCAGATGCACTTACTACCCCCGCTTCCACCCCAAGAGTCTAAATTTCCTAAAATTGAACCTCAAAATAAGCTCTCCAAATTGGGCTCTTGGAAGCTTTGGAGGTGTACCAAGAAAATATACAAAATGATTTAGTTTTGCAGTATAACACGACGCACAACACCTACCGCACAACACCCACTCTAGATTCCCCCTGATCCTAATTTTTGGCCATAATTCATAAAGGCAAAAATGTAAAAAGAATGCAAAAAAAAAAGAACAGAAAGAAATGAGACTCATAGACGTCTCCTTAGATGGCCATTATATACGTGCTTCGTGCTAACTTTGACGGGACAATTGGGACAATGAAAGTTCCTACTCCCTCCGTCCCATAAAGTTTGTCCGGCACGGAGTCCAAGGATTCAAAAAAAATAAACTTTTGTCAAGAAAAAAATAATTTTTTTTTGCACAAATTAATAGATCAATTGGGACAATGAAAGTTCCTAAAATATTAGACAAAATGGGATAAACTAGCTAAGGGGGGGAAAATTTGTTTGTTGATTTCCCATTCCGATGATCACATACATTGAAGCGGCCACCGACCAGAAGGCTAGTGGTGTATGTATGAGCGTATGTGGATGACATTGAAGTGACACCGGCTATGGTGTTCATTTTTCAATCTAAAGGTCCACATTTATGGGCCTGGGTGTCTCAATACCATTTCTTTTCTTTTTTTTTGAATAAATGGATGTTGGGATCAGGTTTCGCGCATTTGACTAATTTCAGAGCCCCGGAGATAACGATCGTGCATGACCCCTAGTGTCCTCAAGAGTGTGGCAATGGGAATCGAATATGAAACCTTAGGTGAGAGCAAACTCCTACATTTCAAGGCAATATCACTTTGTCAATACCACTTCGGAGCACCATAGAAAATTTCTTTAATTTGGCAAAGGTAAAAACAAACATTGCAAAAACTAGAGGTGACCCTCCCTGTATCTCATGATTCTCCTATATTCATTTCACGCACTATCCTTACTAAAGGTGGGCACAAACCATTTGTGCACAATTTTAGGAGTGGTGGAGATAGTGGGTAATGGTCGTGATAAGTGATTTTTAATTGATTATTGTTGCACGTTAAAAAAAATTGTAAATAATTATTTTTAGGAGGGCAATTAAAGAAATTGCTTTTGTGTCAGTACTTAAAAAAAAAAAAAAAAGACGAGACAACAATTTAAGACTTCTCTTTATATGTTTGAATAGCTTATTCGTTTGGATGTCAAAAGAAGCTAAATAATTTTTTGGAAAGCTTTTCGTCAATCGGAAGAAGAGGATTTATAACTGGTTGAATTGTCCCAACAAGTCCCAAACGGTCCCAAATGTCTGAGGGTAGAACTCAAACCTTTAACAATGGCTAGAAAAGGTGTTCAAAAGCTTATATACATGTGTCAAGGACATACTTAGCCGATGTGACACATTAGGATCGTACAACACTACATACTTCACAACCAACATTGATCACGATAGCCTACTCTATTGATTCTGACCTCTTTTAGCGACTTCTCTTATATAGTAGATAGTACTTGTTTTTGTAGGTGTCTTAATTCAACCTATATGTCACTCTTTTGAAGCGATTTGGAGATGAATTTCAAGAGTTAAAATTGTTGATCAACGTTTCGATGTTGTCCTCTTCTATAGATTTTCTGCGACTTATGAGGTTATGAAACAGAGATTGAGAATTAAAAGTATTATATTTGGTTAAGCTCTCCATCCATTCCATATATACACAATAAGGGCAAGTGCAATAGTTCATAGCCAAAAATGCTAGTGACCATTTTAACTATCGACACGCCTCTACAAACACTCCAACAATACTATTCAATAAGTATGAAACCGACTAGGCCTGTTCAGCTCGGGTGGATGATATGGTCGCCCTCAACTAGTTTGCTTGGCTTATTATGCCCAAACGCTTCAGATAACTAAAAATCTCCGGATCCATATCCCAAACAATATATACAAATAAACTCTTCTACATTACCCAAACCCCCACGGGAATATACATAAATAGTCCAACCCTTATCGGGGCTCTCCCTCCAACGGGATAGGAGGACTCCGGTCACTAGACTCTACGAGTGTCATCCGAATCGAAACCCAACGATCCTACATCGTACTCCTAACATCGAAAAGTGATTCATCGCCATTTATTTTAGTTATTCTCTATTAAAATATTACTTTATTCCTTAACTTTTGCCTTTTCTTCTCGTTTCACCTCCCATTTATTATTTGAAGTCCAAGCACCATTTTCGGTGAATTCAACACAATCCAAAGGAACCCTCGAGGTGAAATTCTCGTCAGGTCTTCAGCTGTGGGTGTAAACAAGGGTTTCATTGTAGAAATATGCTATTTTGAGGATGAAAGCTGCGATTTCGATGTTGAAAGCTATTTAAATTTTTTTTTTTGGTGTATATGCGAGCTGATGTGGACCACATAAAAATTAATTGACCACTAGGCTAGTGGGCTTTCACAGTTTGACAAATTTTGCTGAAATGAGCTGATGTGGACCACATAAAAAAATGACGACGAGGTAGTGGGCTTTCAGTTTGACAAAGGTAAACTCGAACATTTAGCAAAAAAAAAAAAAAGTAAACTCAAACAAATACTCCCTCCCCACAAGAGCACCCTTTTTTGCAGCTCAAAAAAAAAAAAAAAAATACTCCCTCTATCCTTGTATGTTTTTTTTTTTTTTTTTTTCAGAATTTGTGCTATTTTTCAAAATCAATTGCCAAAATCTAAGAATCTCCCAATGGGTGGTCAGCAGTGTGATGCACGCGCATCACATTGACTAAAATTATGGAAATTCAAAGCAAGGTCAGGTTGTACACTTGTGCTGCAATGGTTAAAGTTTTCGGACGAAATGACATAGCTTTTTCTGATGAAATGACAAAGCTGTCCTTTTTTAACATCTCTACTTTATAAGTGACTAATTTTCACATCTCCAAATTAATACTTTATCCGTTTCAAATTAATGGTATTTTTTTGGCAATAATGCTACTTAACAAATTATCTATATCTTACAATCTATAACGTTTTTTACGATTTCAAAATTTTTATTTTATAAAACTAATTGAGATCTATCAAACAAGATCCATATTGGATATTAAAAGTATATTGTTATATAGATTATAGATTAAAAGTTATGGACAAACTTTTGAGATATCTCAAATAGTGAAAAAGGATCATTAATTTGGGATGGAGGAATAGCAACACCTCTTCTACACATAAGAATTTTATTAAAAGACCGACAAGGGTGTTGACATTATCAAGTAATGTCACATGTACTAAATAATTTACAAACTATTACACCAAATAAACACCTCGCAAATAAAGTACTTCAATTTGAAATTCTTGCATTCATTTTACCTCACACAGAGGCAAGGCCCACTATATCAGTATTTTGGTTAAATAATTGAGCCAAAATTAGTTTTTGTCCTTATTCATTTTTTGCGTATTTGTTAGTTGTGCTTCAATTTTTTTGTGAATTATTGATTCGTTTTGACGAGAGGAATCTACATAGTAAAAAATGATTAATCATATAATTTTTTCTGCGAATAAAGACAAATATAATTCCAAAAGTCTGTCTGTTTTAAATTATTTTTGTCTTTAGTAAACTTTTTTAAATTTTTTTTTTTTTGACTTTTTAGATTTTACTATAATCCGAGATAGACTGCTTGGATTGGGAGTTGGTAAGGTAGCAGGTCAATCAAGGACAGTAGAGTTCCTCATTCCAATTTTTTTGTGAATAAAGGACATATAATTCCAAAAAAATACATTTTCTTGATAAAAAAAGTTCAAACTTTTTCAAGAATTAATGGAGCACATTGATATCCAGTAAATTGCTAAAAAAATTGAAATCTTTATTTAAAAAAGAGGAGTAATTTCTACAACCCACAAATTGATATCCACGCTATTTTTTTGTCTTTAAGTAAAAATTTTACGTGTAAAAGATTCACTAAAAAACAAAAAACAATTGTGTAGATATTCATTTTGAAGCGTGTGAAAAGGGAATTGAAGTTCACACCCCCCATTTCAACATCTGCAGCCCTTTTTGTTTTTCTTAGGGTGAAATTATTGAAATATCCCTCCCTTGGGGAGTACAAATGTTGAAAGGGAGGGGTATTTTAGCAATTTCACCCTAATTAAAATAAAAAGGGGTTGCAGATGTTGAAATGGGGGTGTGAAATTCAATTCCCGTGTGAAAATCAATTATTTTTAATTTATCATTGCACGGACCGGACAACTCAGACCGAGTGTGCAAGATTGGTTTTCAAAACACAATTTCCTATTCCTTATTGTGTTGACATCATAATTGGAAGATCAAAATAGGAAATGGTCCTGGAAAAGCATTTGTTTTAGGAACATTATACCCAGTAGGATGATTTCTTTAAAATAAAATTATAAAACTAAAAATGTAAAGAATTAAAGGACTCGTGTCACGCTTACGACTCTTCTAGTCATTCTGCAATAAGCTTTTCCAGGACCATTTCCTATTTTGATCTTCCAATTATGATGTCAACACAATAAGGAAAAGGAAATTGTGTTTTGAAAACCAATCTTGCACACCGAAATAAGAAGGAAAAAGAATGCTTCAAGGGAATGATTTGTTAAAGAATTAATCAAAAGATCTAGAAGCACATATTCAAACCCAATTTTTTCTTTTTTCTTTTTGCTCTTGACTGCTTATTAAAAGAATGATTTGTTCAAAAAATCCACAATAACATCATTCTTTCCCATTTATAGACCTGAGCAATTTAATACCTAAAATTTTATTCTAATACCTATTTTTAAAATTCCAGTTTCTACTCTAATGAAAGTTTTAGGTGCATAAAATGGAATTATTTCTAACATTAATAAATAAGCACCGGTCTTCAAAGTTCAGTTTTCAAAGATTGTTATAATACGTATTCTACAATCACGTGGTTAAGAATTAGAGACGGTTGATAAGTAACCATTTGGGGTAGAGACCATTTTCAGGGAAAGATCGGTAAAAGAGACGGTAGCATCTTCAATTCTTCACAGGATCTTTGAAAGGTAAATCTTTTGTTTTCTATTTTGTAAAGATTATTTTACTACAGTTTTTTTTAAAAAAACTTTTCAAGCTCTTCGACGCGAAATTCATCCCAGTCAGATGCTAACAATAAAGTGACGAGTGATATGCTCATGGATAAAGTAACGACACGAATACTTTAATAGTTTAAATAAACACGAATTTGTTTAATAAAAATTTACATTAATCATGTGTACCTGAAATCGTTTCATGCAAAGCACGAGTTCATGCCAAGAGACGAAGAAGGGCTTTGTCTAGATTTTGGGATGCCTTTTAAATACACTTATTGTCATGTGTTGCTCCTATCTGTGCATAGCACGGGTTCATCGCTAGATTATGATTTTATAGCAGAATCAATTGCCATTGAAAATTAGAGGCAAGAGGATCAGATAGGAAATAGAATTGTTATACTCTATTAATCTCATCTAAGTGATCCAAAAGTTCAATACACTTTGGTTGAAAGTATAATTTTTTAACTAATCAAAAAAAGAGAAAACATATCATTTTATTTCATGTCTCTGCGCATAGCACGGGTTCGTGCTAGTACGTTTGTATCGTGGATTGTCTTTGCACCCTTGCACTCGGGCCCCGTTCGAGAGCCTTTTTTTATTAATTTAAATTTTTATTAAATAAATTCGTGTTTATTTAAACTGTTAAAGGATTCATGTCGTTAGCATCGTACATAACACTTGAGTTTTTCGAAATTGATGAATGGTATAACCACTGATATCCATGAACATATCACTCGTCACTTTATCGTTAGCATCTGACTGGGGTGAATTTTGCGTTGAAGAGCTTGAAAAGATTAAAAAAAAAAACTGTAGTAAAATAATCTTTACAAAATAGAAAACAAAAGATTTACCTTTCAAAGACCCGTTGAAGAATCGAAGATGCTACCGTCTCTTTTACCGATCTTTCCCTGAAAATGTCTCTGCCCCAAATGGTTACTTATCAACCGTCTCTAATTCTTAACCACGTGAATACGTATTATAACAATCTTTGAAAACTGAACTTTGAAGATTGGTGCTTATTTATTATTTTTAGAAATAATTCCATTTTATGCACCTAAAACTTTCCTTAGAGTAGAAACTAGACTTTTAAAAAAAGGTATTAGAATAAAATTCTAGGTATTCAATTGCTCGGGTCTATAAATGGGAGAGAATGATGTCATTGTGGATTTTGTAAACAAATCATTCTTTTAATAAGCAGTTGAGATAAAAAAAAAAAGAAAAAAATTGGGTTTGAATATGTGCTTCTAGATCTTTTGATTAATTCTTTAGCAAATCACCTTTTAAACATTCTTTTTCCTTCTTGTTTCGGTGTGCAAGATTGGTTTTCGAAACACAATTTCCTTTTTCTTATTGTTGACATCATAATTGGACGATCAAAATAGGAATGGTCCTGGAAAAGCATTCGTTTTAGGAAAATTATACCCAGTAGGATGATTTCTTTAAAATAAAATTATAAAACTAAAAATGTAAAGAATTAAAGGACACGTGTTGCGCTTACGACTCTTCTAGTCATTCTGCAATACTATATAAGATTAAATATTTCAAATAAATTTTTGACAATATATAGATTTTACAATTATTAGTCAAAATATTATTAATTGCAATATCCAATAAGGGTAGGGGTAATATGGTAATTTCATCCGAAGGATAAACCAAAATGCAAAATGAGAATCCAAAAGTTGCTCTAGGGTCGTCTTCATTGTGTGGTTTTGAAAAATGCATTTTAAGAATGCGGCTCTAAAACACCCAAAATGGGAAGCCGAATAATACATAATGTGACTCCCAAACGGAGCCTCAGCATCCATAGCGATCCACTTCATTAATACTGAACTGATATTATTCCCCTTTTTTTGGACCATTTCACTCACCTATGAACACATATTTTTTTTAGATATCTTATTTCTACTTATCGGTCATGCCTTCTGTAAGAGGCGGGAAACTAACATCGTTAATCTCGGGCTCTTAATTGAGATCAAATCCTCTTGGATGGAATTAGATTCCTGCAACACCAGCAAACTGTTAGAGCACCTTTGCCCTAGATGGCAAAGGCCCTCCGACGCTCAAGTGAGTATGATACATCGAGAGGAAATCAATTGACAATGCATGTAACAGTGAATTACAGCGTACCTTTTTCGTTTATGGTTTGCTTGTATTTATAGGTGTTTGTTTGATCCTTTTAGAGATTCTGTTACCTTGATAAGATCGTCCATTGTTATGGACTCCTCCCTCTTAGGGTTCATCCCTATCGGGTAGTTGTATCTTGAAGATGTCCATTCCCTTATTCGTAGGGGTCAATTCCCATATGTGTTTGGGTTTCTTGCCGTATGAAGGCTTTCTCCTATATTTGGGGACTGCCTTCTTTTCCTTTATTCTCAGGATTCCTTGTGCATATCTTCTCATGCTTATCCGCTGGAGAATCTTTCCCTCTGTGATGTTTTCCTGCCAAAATATATTGTAGTGGCGGCTTCTTCACTTGTTCGTTCCTTGGAGATAGGGGATGAGCTGTATCCCGCTCGTCCTGATTGATATCTTAGGCTTACGTGTACCCGAGTTGATACAATCCGTTATTCATGCTAATTGTGCTATTGTGTCGTTTTCTCCGCGTGGTACTAGGTCGCTTTTAGGGTTTTCGGGAAAACACTCCACACAATTGCTCCCCAGCTTTGGTCGTCGACATTCTCTGCTCGTGACGAGCTAAGCTCTCCCGTTCCCTTTTTGTGGCTATTTTTCCCGAGTTTTTAACTTTGCTGAAAAGTGCTGACGAGCGACACGTGTCAGTTGATTATCGATTTTCCTTTTAGCGAGAAGCTCGGTCCTGTAGCGGTTATCGTACGACGTGGGACACGCGTCCTTCATTCGTGAAGGATGATGATTAACTCCCTTAATTTGATTTGATGTTTTCCCTCCCTCGATTTGAGAGTAGAGGCGATCGCTGACGTCAGAGGCCACTTTCCAGAAGTTGGATGGTTTTTACCTTTTTCAATCTCTTTTCCTTATCGTTTTCTTTCCAATACCTTTAGAAACTGCTGGGACCGCCATTGCCTCTGTAGAGATTCTTCTAAACATACTTTTACGATTCGATCTCCTCCATCTCTTGCCAGAAAGTCCGTCGTCGCTCATCTATCTTCGCCTGTAAGTTTTTCTTCTTTGTCCCTTGGGTTTAGTTCCTCCTCATTGTTAGGGTTTACTCTTTTTCCCAGAATCCCATCGTACGGTTACCCATGGGTTGATTTAGGAGCCTTTGCGATAATGAAAGTACTATGGAGGCTTTCCGCCATCGG
>JAXBDA010007524.1:0-17344 GCA_036023075.1 Gaultheria prostrata
ACAGATGGGCAAGTTGGGAGGTTCAAGGACAAATCAGCTGCTGCCATGTCGACGTTCGGTGACATTCTACCTGTCCAAGCCGCTGGTCTCCTTTCGTCCTTCACAACTTCCAGATCAGACTCTTGATTTAAGATTTTTATTCAAAGAGATCATGCATCTTTGTGGATCAGTGAAAATGAGCTCGGAGTAATTCCTGCAAGTTAGGAGATGCGATCACACTGTTTATAGCAAGCGGGGAAACATGTAACCTTGTCTTATGTAATTGGGGACAAATTCGGAGAGGTGAAAAATGATTTGGGTTTTGCAGCAGTAGGGGTTCTATTTTAGTTATACTTTTTGAAGATACGATGTAGATTGAAACAATGAACGAATGAAAACGGAATTGGTGGAGCCGTAATAGGTAAAGGGATACCGTCTGTTGGTCTGTATATCGTGGGGACTAATGCAGATCAAATGTATTGTTTCATTTTTTTTTCCTACTAGTTTTACCTTCAGTGTAACGGTGTAATTGAGAAAAATAAAATGTGTATTAAGCTATCAGGATGAGCACTATTTTGGTGTTCTATTCCCTTTGGGTATTGATCTTTGTAACAAGATTCTGGGAATTCCTTCTGAAAATATTCCGAATTTGTGATTATATTTTCCAATGGTGCACGCGCTTGTACTATTTAAAATGTTGTGCGTGGAACTAGTTTTATACTTTTATGGACCCTGATGATTTTTAATTTTTTTAATTTTTTTTTTAGTACCAATTCGAGGCATTATTGCCACAAATTAGCTTTGAAATTGCACATCATTCCCATTTGCGAGTAATTTTCAAAACTGATAGAATTTCTTGATTGCATGGTACTAAATTAGTGTAACTCATTTCTTTGAAATGGCTTCCAATTTCTTTATCCAATATTCCAATTTGAGGAATCCAAGGTATTAAAGGATTACCATCATTGCAAGTTACAAATTCAAAGCTTCAAGGATATTCTTGATTTCAGATTGGATTGGTCACTGGGGAAAAAAAATCTGACTAGTTATTTTTCTTTTCTGACTCTTTTAAGAACACAAATTGTTTTGGTTAAAGATGCAAAGAATAACCGAAACACGATGACATGGAGTGAAAAATCCAAGGTGGATAGAGGAGAAACACAAGGACATACTCCTATCAAGTTATTTTATGGTCTAGTCCGGTCCGGTTTGGATGTTTATTGGCCTACAATAATGACTGAATCGTTTATTTTTGTAGAACTCAATAAAAATGGGCAAACTAAGTTTCAAATATTTTTTTTGCACAAATCTATTTTACGTATGTATCTATCGATGTTCCATCAATCTAATTTTTTTTTTTTTTTACTTTGCTGATATACTCAACAAGCGCAAGGAAATGAATCATTTCAATCATTATTGTGGGCCTCTACCGAATCCCGAGCCTACAATGACCCAAACTGGGCCAGGCTGGACCACAATATAACTGGATGGGAACTCAGTTCGAAACGCAGGCCCAATCATACTCGTTCCAAGCGGACTGGTTGGGTGCATATTCGGGCAAAACATTTAGCCCAAATTAAGCGGTAATAGGATTGGATAATTCTAAGGGTACGGGATGGGAATAGAAAATGTATCGACCGGATCAGAGACCCACTTATGCATCTCACATGAATAATCCGACTAGTTCATTTATCTCAGAATGATTTGTGATTTTTCAAACGATATCGCAAGAAATTAGCTCAATTGGACATGGATGGATACGTGCTTGATTCAAATCCCCTACTTTATTCATTAAAATTTGAAATGAAACGGGAGATTTTCAATCAATTAAAATCGTTGGTGTAGAACCCACAAGTGAATCCCGAGCCAGTCGTACATTTTCTGTTCCCATACGTTAAATGTAGGCGTAGCACCTTCCGGCTTCTTCCGTTTTCCTTCTCTCTCTCTCTCTCTCTCTCCTCGACTGTAGACGAAGTGGCGGTGATGGGGGATCCAAACCCTAGAAGAGATTTCAGATGTCGCCACTGTGCAGGCCCTCTCGCAAAGGAGATGGTAATTCATACTAAACCCTAACCTTTGTTCTCTCCATCTACTGACAAAGTTCACAAGCTTTGTCTGATTTGATTTTGTGAAACTTAGCTGCACATTCTGATTGATCGCAGGAAACGAGCGATTGGAATATATCTCCGCTCATCAGAGATAGCTTTTCTATGGTAATTGTTACTCTCTTACGTACTCATTTGTTTATATATCGTGAATTTCGCAATTTCGATTTTCTGGACTGTTCCTTTACGTTCTTTCACAATTTTTGTTGTGCTCTGTCTTCGTGATGACTGGCGTATTAGTGCAATTTTGTACCCCCACCTAACATTACAAGCGGGTGAACTTAGTGGTGGACGCACGATTTGTATTTAGCACTTAGCAGTGGATCAACCACATTTATTTTTACATTGATAACAAAAATGTACTCCTGTGCGTATATTTCTACTTGCTAGGTTTGAGAAAGAGATGAATTGTATATAGCCCCCACTTATTTTACATATGCGAATGCGACCAAATGTTGATTGATAACTTTGGAATTTTAGGGAGTGGTTTCACACATTTAGGATTTTTTTTTTTTTTTTTACCTGAGAGACTTGCGCTGACCAATCCCAGAGAATTTTTCCAAATTAACCTGAAAAATTGGTACAATTACTGAGATATTTGGGCATGCCCTGGTGAACGTTAATGTCGATACTTTAAATGTGATCCACTCCTTATTAATATGAGATGCTGTAAGTGTTTTAACCAATCACAACTGAGCGTAGTGTTGGGTGAACCAAAATGCACGGCTGGAATACAGGGATGCTTCCTAACTGGTTGCTCCCTTTTATTTTTGCCTCATGTTTACTTTATTTTTCTTCTTTTATGTGTTCGTTATTTCTTTCCATGTAGATTGGGACTGCCGTCGGTGGTACGACAAGTGCGTTCTATGGCTTCAACCATGGTATGTCGTCATATCGTTTTGTATTCCTCAGTTCCTCATGTTGTTCCTTAACCTAAAAATTTTAGGTCATTCTTCGGCTCGATAAACTGATTAGTTCATGAATAATCATAATTGTGCTTGCAATTGAGTTTCTTAAAGGGTGAATATGTGTTATTGTCATGGTACGGTTACACATTCAGCTATTTTTTGATGGTCTAGTGGGTGAAGGTGCTTTCATTGAGTTAAAGGGTGAAATCTAAAACAGTAAAAGATCAAGTATACCAAGATTATATTTTTTGATACCCTTACGTAGAGTATTGTGTAAGAAATTGTGGAATTAACAAATTCCTATCAGATTAGCGGCTATATTTTTGTGTTGGATGATCTGGCTCCTTCCATAATCTATTCATTTCTGTACTTAAGGTGAAAACTTTTACCTAACATTTTCAGGAACAAAGATACATTTTCTAAAGTTGCAGAGTACTGTAGTTTTATAATTTTAGATTGTTGTCAGTGTGATCAGTATTGAACCTCTTGCTTCTACATTTCAATTAGAATGAATTGGCACTAAATCGTTTGTTTTGGTTATAACACTTGGTCGAAGGAAAATTGGAAAGACCAGAATCATATGCTGATGGTATTTTAATGTTGTCCACTAGAAGATATATTGCGCATTAATCACTCGTTATATTGTAGCTTTGAGTAATTTTTATACTTCATTAAACAATCGGTATTTTAACTGTATAGTGCATGTTACATTGTTACTGCTAGGCTATTATACGGTTGCTAAGTTTACCTTCCTATGCTTCAAAATTTCTCCTAATTACTTGTGTATTCTAAACCCTTATGTATTTCTCTGTCATTCATCTTAGATCCTCTGTTTCCTTTACGCTTCACAAATGCCAGAGTTTTATCAATACTGATTCAATTGACTGTTTTATCCTCTTTGTCCTTTACCTCTGGTCCTCTACATAATTTTATGTTTTCAACGGCATTTATTCATGACTACTGCTATTGCAAAGCAATTGGAGCTTTTGCTAAAGTACTGGTGAAATTTATAACTAGTCAAACCGCTAGTTGTATAGCCATCCCAGTATGCCATACTTGTATGATCGGTGATATTAAACTAATATCCAGTCACGATATTTGAACATCAAAGATTTGCATGATTTAGCTATTCGCTACTAAAGATTTGTCTTTGACACAAAAAGCTTACAATTCATGATTTTTTTTAAGAAACTCTGGAAAACCTCTATACATTAACCCTTCTCTTCCTCACTCTTAAATTAATTTGCTTTTGGTGAATTAATAAACAGTAACTCTAGCTTATATGGTGTTGTTGTGGGAATACCTGCGCCAAGTAGCTAAGCGGAAAGGGCAGCTATCGATGTTAAGAGGAAAGAGGGAGTCATTTTACCCACCCACTCCAGCCTTTAGGAAGGAATGCAGGCAAGGAAAGCACTAGGAACAGGCTGGACTTTAGCTTTAGTAAGAAATCCCTATGTGAGATGGATTTAAGTTGCAATTGGTCCTTAATTTTCCGACATGTAATTAGTTAGGGACATATACTTTCGTTCTGATAGAATACGACATTTACCAAGAGGAAGAATCCTCAAATATTAGGGTGCCCAAAGCTAGATTCCCGGGTCCACCATTGATGCTAGGGAACATGGTTATCTTTTTTCTATTATGTATTACATAGCTGTGCATTCCGGAATTACTTTGCTGAGAAAATGTTGCATTCATTTTCAATAACATCCAGGGAGAAACTTTTGACAGAGTAAACACATTTTCCTCTACTTGATGTTGTATTTGTTCCTTCTGTTAATTGATTTCCTTTCCTGTACAGTGATGCCAATTGTTCGGAGGTGGGTTAAGGGACCTATGTGGTTGCATTTCTTCATTGGTGTAAGTGTCTAATTTGCATGACCCCCTTGTGCTTCTTTTTCCCTAATTTTCATTTCCTTTTGACTCAATGTGTTATCATGGAATTAGGGTTGGTGATGAAGAGATTTTTTTGTTTGTTTCATAGTAAGAAATTTATTGAAAAGGCATGAGGGGATACCTTTTTTTTAAGGGGTACTTCTGGCACTACCTTGAAGATGTTAAATAAGGCCAAAATTGATACCAGAAAATGTTTTTCAGTGCGACTGCTCTATGAAGTTCGATTTGAGAAAACACAGTTTTTTCGGATGTTTGGTTTCAACATATACCTTATAAAAGTTTGCAAAAAGAGTAATAAATGCTCTCATTGAATGTGTAGATATAAGAAGTTCGATGCATGGTAGATCTTACGTGTCACACATTTATTGAAATTTAGGAAGTGATATATGGGTTTCATCTCTTCCTGGGGCTTTTCTGTACTTTATTTTTTTCCAAACAAAATTTGACTTAAGATGGAAAGACCGAGGTTTCAAAGTTTTGCATCTTGATATTTTCTGGTTTAGACAGACCTTACTGGTTGTATGCATAGCCCTCCTTCTCACATTCATGGGTCCTGTAGTGAAAGATAAGGCATTTGGTACAACCCCAGTTACTGTTGATTCAGAACTTTATCCTATTCGATAGTATTTGTGGTTGTGACTTTGTTGTCTTTTCTTTCTGTGGGTGCAGGCTCCACCTGTGATAGTCTTCTCTTCAGCTTGTGCGGGGTTGGCAGGTTAGAGTTTTCTCTGCATAGTCTATTATTGACTTGGATCTTCTTGTGGTTGCTTGAACTGATATGTGAATACGCTACCCACCACTTGCTGGAAAATGACTGGCTATCTGAGTTCTCTTGGATGGACTGGCTTTCATTTTGTCTCCTCTTTCGGGAAGTAAGGGTAGGAGAATGCAAGAAATTCGTCTTTTCGGTGACCCTCATATGGTTTGTGTTACTAGGGTTTCGTCTTAACGTTATTTCCACTTCTGAAATACACTGTCCATTATATTGGTGCCAAGATGTTAGTCACAATCCGTTCAAAAAAAGAAAAGATGTTAGTCCATTAATTTGGCAGCAGGTATTGTGTATGTGGTAAACTGAATAGAATGTCTCTGTATAGCCTCTTGACAATGCTTGGAGAACTAGGCCAAATTGATTTTTTTGGAGAAGTTGAGAATTCATGTTGTTGATATTTTTCTGAGCTTGTGTTGGTCGACTCCACCAGGGAACTCGAAAATTGACAAAAAAAATTAGAATCAGTTTAGTAACACGTTTTGGACATATGTTCTTCTCATAGCGAGTGGAATTTTGTTTCTGGGCATCTAATTTTTGTTTTGGTTCCGCACATGTATATTGTCCAATACGTGAAATTAGTTGAAACTAATGTGTGTTCATGGGGTTGGAATTCCGCAGGTGGTACCATTCCAGCACTTGCCCAACTTGCATCTTCATCTTATCATGCAGCGGTCTCATCTCCATCATTGCCATCTCCATCCTCACAGGATGATCAGATTCACAAATCCCGAACGTCTTCTACTGTATAATCTCCTTCTATAAGCACAAGAGGGAGCACTTTTGGTAATACCCGCCATGATCAGGTCAGACCATGGAGCCTCCCTCTTGTACGCTTTTCTGGATGGCATTCTCAATCTTACACCAGAAAAACCTGGCTTGGGTCCTCATGTCCTCTCTGGTCTTTTCAAGAATGGTTCTTATGTATGTAAGCAGCTAGGATTACTTTACTATTAAGTCATACAAATATATTCCTCCGGTTTAGAGCACTATTCATTTCAAAGTTAAATCTTTTGACATTTCTCTGTAATGCAATTTTGACTCTGTATTCTGTAATAAGTTACAGTAATGAGTTATGGGATATGCCTTCTGGTTTAGAAGAACCCCCATTGTTGGTAGACATGAATGGCGCAAGCGGCAAATGGACAATGCTTGACCTAAACGCACAGAATGGATGCTGAATACCCTGTAGCCGGATGATTTTCATCTTTTGATTCTTCCCTCCCTACTTTAAAAAACTTGTTGCGTTTGCACATTCTAAAAAATGCAGTGACATTTTCTCAGACTAGTGATATCAATTGTGGGTCCTCTGAAATCTTCATTTGGAATTGGAGCGATTTATTTTTCAGGAATGTTGAGCACATTATGGGTACAAAAAATTACAGTCATTGGAGATTGGTAAACACACAATTGAGACAAATTTGTTTTGCAGTTTATTCTCCAAATGATATTGGTAATGATATTGGTCATCTATTTTCGTAAAATAAATGGTATCCAATCATATGATTACCAATAGCCAATTAACTTGATTTTTTTACATAAATGATTCACTCAGCATTCCCGACAAATTAAACGGTTCCAATTCCAAATGTAGATTATAGAGGACTCACAATTGAGATCACTATGGAGGTATAGTGATGAGTGACTACGGCGGGGACCCCAAATCCCGTTTTCCCTGGAACACAACAATTGAAAAAAGAGTTCAATTCATCTGTGGTTTGGAATTGCCATGGGCATGGTCATTTTAACAGAAAGGACTTGGGGATTTTATATATCCTGGATTCCTGGGGATCATCCCTTGGATGATGCTTACTTTATAAGCAACTTCCAGTGGACATCAATGAGGGGTGGGCAATGGAGATCGAAAGAATGATTTAAAAGAAGCATTATCTCAAATGCTGTTCCACGGACCAACTCTTTGAAGATGCCAATGGGATATTGTATCACCTTAGTGGAGGCCAATGGAGTGGAAAATACTGGGGATGAGAGGCTTCCATAGATGGCAGTGCTTCACTGTTTGCTTTGAATTTATTCTTGTGGGATAAGTTTGTTTAGAGGAGTACCCTACCTCTTTCGTGCTAGTAGTATTTTTTTGATAACTCAGATGTCCGGGTTAGTTTAATGCACATCGGTTAATCCCGAGGGCCTAATTTCAGCGATCATTCATAGGGAGCCCAATTAAAATTGAAGCAAAGATCTGTAAGGACTAACCCAAATGAGTTTATAGCACCTTAGAAGTTTCGGACCTGAGACCAAGGGAGCAAACCCTAACTTCTAGGCTTTAACCGCCAGGCCAACCGCTTTGGGTTTTCATGCTAGTATTATTATTGGCAGGATCTTAATTATGTGCTCTGATTGTGTGGTTGATATGTTAGTGTTTTTTTTTGTGGGCAAATATGTTAGTGTTGTAGTAAATCATCTGTTGTTAGATGTGGCTTGTAGCCTATCTAGTTGTACCCCTTGACTTTCAAGGGAGAGGTTTGTGATTCGAGTCTATGGATAAACATTAAACTCTCTTTAGTTGTTAACCCACTAACTCCCGCTGATTCGAATGCCAAAAAAAAAATCTGTTGTCGTATGTTGAAACAGCAGAAAATGACACAAGGACTGCCCAACTACTTCTAGTATCTTTCCCAACATGCAATATTTACATGCTGCTGCAGTAAATGTTTGAATGACACAAACACCGACCATGACAAATATGAGGGTTAGTAGAGTACGTGAAACGAGTTTCTCCGAAAATGTTCAAGAAACAAAAATTAATGGTTGAGAATTGAGATTCACATCATTTTGAATCTGAATATTCAATTATCTTTCCTGAATATTTTCGAGAAAATTACTTTTCCTGAACCCTAAAAGTGATATAACAATCATGTATGATGCCACAAACAGCAGCCACAATTTTAATAGTACTACATGAGTAGTAAGCCTATAAATTTTGACGGTTCATTAAAAGGAACAGAGCTATTAAGTGGGGAGAGGTGGCATGTGCCACTTCTAATTTCCGAAATATAACCCAAAAAAAAAAAACTATTTTTTATAGACTAAAAAGGTTCGACTAGTTATGTACGGGTATACAAAAAAAATAAAATACGTGGTAAAAAAATTGAAAAAATGGCAGTTGAAAGCACGTGCCACCCCCATATCGTATGTCTTGTATTTGAATACCATTAAGAGAGTTGGAGAAAACCTTATTTATTTATCACAAAAAAACCCAAAACAAAACTTAATTATATGACTTCTTAATTAAATTTTTCCTTCATGAAGCCTGAAGGTATCACCCCCGACCCCGTGGCCAAGTCCTGGCTCCGTCCCTGATGTAACTGTTTTTCTCGTCCTTGTGAGAACACGACTGGTTGGTGTTGGGGTGCATGGGTTATGTTAATGGCATGGGAACTTGGTTTTTTTTCTTCTATATAATTAAAAATTAAATACTGTAATCATATCAGCTTACACGCATGCATCATTCATGGTAATTTAGTGAAAGTATTCAATTGGGTGGGAGGAAAGAAGTAAAAAGCTTATGACCCCCCAGTATAGTGCTTGCTAGGACAACGGAATCACCTCATCTCCGGTCCATTTTCATGGATTGATCCGTTCAATTAGTCTGTTTGTGCGTCTTTTGTGGGTCCACTTTGATAATATAAACCGTCCATATTTTAGAGTTTACCAAGAACATTGGTTACACCAAAAATTAAGTTGACCGGGTATCATTTGATATGATTTTAAAATATATTTATTTTAGAGCATAACAAGATTAAAACACCAAATGAAAACCCAATTTAACTCATTTATTTCAAGACAAATCGTAATCCAAACACTGAATTAGAACTCATTTATAACACCGAATCGGAACCCATTTGTATTTTTTTTTTTTTTTATGTGCTTACAAGTTACAATAGCAAGAGCAATAAGCATTTTTCTTCATCTCTTAAAAGTTGAGTTTGATTTGGGATGTTGACTAGTGATACATATGGCAATAAAGTATTTCTTGAGCAGTACTCCTCACAATTACCCAAAAATATTCACGATCTCACAGACCATTAAGGAAAAAAGAAGCTTGGGGTTCAAGAACTGAATATTCCTTTTATAAATAAATACAGCAAGCTAGGGTTTCGATTTTAGAATTTGGCAAAAGCTATGCTAGATTTCCATTTACTCCATCCATTAAAGGGCCAAAAAGCTACAACTAATTACCCCGTAATTAATTAGGAAACCTGACTTGTCCATTTTAAAGTGTTTGTCAAGTCGGCAAGAAACCTCTGTTGTTACTGGAAAATCCAAACCTCCTCATGCGTGAGCCATGCATTTTCATGTTAATAATAAATTTGAAGTACAAAATATTTTGTGACATGGAAAATTTTATTTTGGCGCACTCAGTTAAAATAAAGGTTTTATACAAGCAACAAAATAACTTAACTTGCAACTTCTCTATGCCCATAACAAGCCAAAAAAAATTAAAAATTGCAATTTCCCTATATGACCATATTATGATCCTTTGGTAATTAAAACTGTTTTGAAACCTCTCATATATGATAAATTATTCAATACGTAGGCCATGATGCCTAGGCCTCTTCTCTACGACACATTTTTATAGAGTACAAACTAAACACATACTGTAATAAACTTTACAAAAATGTGTGGTGGAGAGAGGCTCGGGACACTGAACAATCTCTCCCCTCACAAGCATGAATTTTTTTTTGGGTGCCAAGTGGGTACCACGTGGCGGTACCCACACACAATCCAAGCTGTCCAAACGTGTGTTGGACGACCCATATTGATTCTCTCTCTCTCCTCTCACCCGACCGCTCTCTCTCCTCTTGTTCTCTCTCTAAAATTCGGACCGTCGGATCGCGCTGTAGACAGCTGAGATCGCCGAACGGGTACCACGCGTACCATAACCACCTAACACTGAAAAATTTCTCCACAAACACAAAATTCATTGCCAACCAATAAATACGCGATGGAAAACGCCTAAACCACCACGTGGCAGTGTTCCTGAAGTACCTAATTGATAATTTCTAGAGGATATTATATGGCATAATCTTAATCTTACCTTCTAATGGCACTATAAAATTAAAACCCTTCAACACACCGACTATAATTCAAAACTGAACTCATATAGTATAAATAAATAAACCCTTCGTTAGTTCTAAGTCAAAACACCTAATCGCCCCCTCCATTTCCTTTCAAAATCCTCTCTCTCTCTCTCTCTCTGCAATGGCTGTTCTCGGTGACGCTCTGTTTCTCTCTCTAAAATCCAAAACCAACAATACAGGGGAGGCAATGGAGGAAGATCAAAAGCAGCAGCAGAGGAGGAGGGCAAAGACAAAGATAGTCTGCACTTTGGGTCCAGCGTCGAGATCAGTGGAGATGATAGAGAAGCTTTTGAAGGCTGGAATGAACGTCGCTCGATTCAACTTTTCACACGGATCTCACTCTTACCACCAGGAGACCCTCGATAACCTACGCGCCGCCGTCCGGAACACCGGCATTCTCTGTGCTGTTATGCTTGACACTAAGGTCTCTCCCTTCCTGCCTCTCTTCCTTTGAATTTCCTTATGTAACTTTACCTGTGTTTTTTTTCAGATTTAAAAAACAAAATTTTTACATGTGTTTCGGGTCCCATTTGGGCTTTTTTTATTTTGAGTTTTTCACGGGTGGTTTCCTCTCAAATTTTACTAGGGTTTTTTTTTGCATTAATTTTTCTTCTCCACGAGATTATTAGATTCGGGTCAAATTTTTGGGACTAATATTTCCTATCAGCCATCGACGAGAGGAATCGAAAAATAAATGTTAACCTAAGTTGAAAAATGTTTCACCAAAGGAAAAAAGACATTATTTAGCCTCCTTAGCGTCGAGGCGAGCAGCTAGAGGAAGTCTCACTAAATGGAAGTGAAGAGCACGATGAAGCAAGCATCAAAGGACGTCTTGTACTTACTCTTTTCAATTTTGATTTATATTTTTGCACTACTTTTCTGATTTCTCGCGTCACGTGACGAAAAACTAAAACAAAGTAACTAAAAGTTAAATACTAGCAACAGTCTTTAACGAAAATTAATTTAGTCCAAATACATTCTAACCTATGTCATGCTTCGAGTGTTATCTGGCTGTGTACTCGGTAAAGATGGCTGTTTGTGTACTAGGTTAAATATTGGATCGTGATGACATGAATCAGAGTAGCCATACTAAGGCTCGGTATTGGTGGTCGTATATGTGTAGATTTAGGTTTGGTTAGTTTTGACATTGACAAGAAACTAGAGATCTGATTTATTTTTTTGTTGGTTAGCTTCATCTGTTTTTTTGTTGGTTTTTGTCTTTTTCCTGACAGGGATGTCTGCTGTTATGCTTGAGATTTAAGGCCTCTCTCTCTCTCTCTCTCTCTCTCTCTCTCTCCATATAATATATACTCCATTACCTTTCTTGCTTGACACCAGGATCAATATATTTAGGTTTTATTGTTTTACATCATATTATAGAAAATGGTTTTTACATGGGACTTGAATCTTGAGATACAGACTACAGAGCTTTATCTGTATTTTTTTTTTCCCTGTTCTTTTTTCTGTTACGGCCTTACCGGTGTTTGGGCTTTGCTCCACTTAATCTCGGGTACATGTAATTTCAGTGGCAGACGCAGGAAGACGATAAACAAGGTCGAGTGCAGAATTAATTTGATTTTCGAGAGATTCCGGTGAAAAGAAAAATAGTAATTTGGAAGGGCCAAAACCTAGAATTTATGATAACTATGTGCACATTTGTTAAACAAATGAGATTACAATTAATTAGGGGGAGTAGCCTAATTATAAGTACAATTTTGGAAGAGCCAAAGCTTTGAATTTACGATAACTATCAGCATATTTGTTAAACAAATGAGATTACAATTAATTAGGGGGGAGTAGCCTAATTATAAGTTTATTATTCTAGTAATCAGGGTGAGTAAGTAGCCTCTGAACTTCTTCTGATATTGGGTATTTGGGTCTTCTTCTGATATAGTGTCTTTTCATCGTCTCTTGCTTCTCTTTGATCTCTAGGACTACTATTAGTGTAAATGTTCGTAAAGTTTAATTAGTTCTCAAGGATGAATATAACCGTCTATGTGGATACTAGATAGCATAGTGTAATTTTTGTTGTCACCACTTTTTTGGTCCAAACTGTTTTCAATTTTATCCCTTGTACTGGTAATGTCTGGAAGAAGACACTAATACACTATAAGATTGAAGGCCTGTTCATTTTTAGCAAGCCCTGCGTATTTTTTAACTTAAAAGTCAGTAAACCATAGGCCAGCAGATGAATAGAAAAAGAAAAGAGATTTGTTTCTCCCTCCCTTCCTCCTGCTCTCTACAGTTAAAAGTTTCTGCAATCCAAGTTTCCAAGTTTTCTTTGTGATTTTATTATGTGGAGTTAAAGAAAAAGAATTTTTTTCTGAAACTGTTGATGATATAGTGCATAGAAGAGGCACATTAAAGAGAATTCTGCTGATGGTAATTTCTATATATTTTACAGGGTCCAGAGATACGAACAGGGTTCTTAAAGGATGGGAAGCCCATTCAACTGAATCAGGGTCAAGAGATCACCATCTCCACAGACTACACCATAAAGGGAGATGACAACATGATCTCAATGAGCTATAAAAAGTTAGCCGAGGACTTGAAGCCCCAGAGTGTGATTCTGTGTTCTGATGGGACCATCTCGCTCACAGTCCTTGAATGTGACAAGGAATTGGGTTTGGTTCGATGTCGTTGTGAGAACTCTGCAGTTTTGGGGGAGAGGAAGAATGTTAATCTCCCGGGGGTGGTGGTGGATCTCCCAACCTTGACTGAGAAAGACATAGAGGATATCTTGGGTTGGGGGGTTCCGAATAAGATCGACATGATTGCTTTGTCGTTTGTTCGCAAAGGTTCAGACCTTGTAGAGGTTCGAAAGCTTCTAGGGGACCATGCAAAGACTATCCTCCTCATGTCTAAGGTATGTTCAGGTCTAACAGTCCCTTTAGCAACTTATGAGAGAGAAGAAACAAATATACTTATATTTGGATGAGAAGAAGAGAAAAGGGTGAATTCTCTCTTTGTTGTTTGGATTTACTATATTCGAGAGTGTGTTATATACTTATATTCCTGCTATATTTTTTGTATGTTATTTAGGTTGAAAATCAAGAAGGGGTGGCCAATTTCGACGAAATCCTTGCAAACTCGGATGCTTTTATGGTTGCGCGGGGTGATTTGGGTATGGAGATTCCAATTGAAAAGATATTCCTAGCACAAAAAGTGATGATATACAAGTGCAACGTCCAAGGGAAACCCGTGGTGACTGCGACACAAATGTTGGAGTCGATGATCAAATCTCCTCGACCAACTAGAGCTGAAGCCACAGACGTCGCCAATGCAGTTATTGATGGCACGGACTGTGTTATGCTTAGTGGTGAAACAGCTGCAGGGGCCTACCCTGAACTTGCTGTCCAAACCATGTCCAAAATTTGCATAGAAGCCGAGGATTCACTAAACTATCGGGATGTTTTCAAGAAAATAATGGAATCCTCACCAATGCCTATGAGCCCTATGGAGAGTATAGCTTCAATGGCTGTGCAAAGTTCCAACTGCTCAAAAGCAGCTTTGATTGTGGTTCTAACCAGAGGAGGAAGCACTGCAAAACTTGTTTCTAAGTACAGACCGAGTGTGCCAATTTTGTCGGTGGTGGTGCCAGAGATCACTACGGAGTCAGCCAATGAGGCTCCGGCTAGGCATAGTCTAATATACAGGGGTTTGGTTCCTGTTTTGAGTTCCGGGTCTTCTAAAGCTTCTGAAAGTGAGTCCACTGAGGAGGCACTTGAGTTTGCGATTCAATATGCTAAAGGTAAACAGCTTTGCAAGCCTGGAGACTCAGTTGTGGCGCTGCATCGCATTGAAACTGCATTAGTGTTCAAGATCTTGACTGTCAAGTGATGTTGGAGCAAGTTTTCGCATTTTGAGGCATCAGTTTTGGGAAATCTAGCTTACCTAGTTTAAGTACTTTTAGTTTACTACGAATATTACTTTTTGGATGATGCATCGAGCTGAATTAGAGCTCCGAATTTTGTTTCAAACTGCCTTGAGGGTTAGTCTTCATTTTTGTTAACCATTTACTCCTCCGGAGTTCTATGTATTTCAAATGCAATTTTAGACGCTTGCTTATTTAGCTCGTGGATGAAACACGAGGAAGGATTGGGCAGTTGACATTGGCTCAGGAAATTTTGTTTTGTTCTGGTCTTTTTGTTTGTGCAGTTATGTTCCTCCACCTCCAATATTCGGTGGATCTCCTGCGTGCAGAGGTTTGGCAGAGAAAAACTTCTATGCTGAATGGTTACCGCCACATGGTATCCGTCGGTGCATCCGAGTTGTCCAAGTATGTTTTGGACAGCTCAGATTTGTTGGGGGTAAATTTGCCCCCAAAATTTACAAAAATACCCCCATTGAATCTGGCCCGTCCAAAACATCAACCGACTCGGATGCGTCGATGGGTACCACGTGGCGGTACACGATCAGGACACAAGTTTTTCTCGATTTGGTACATAGGAGTTTCATAGGCCACAAGTAATCCTAATGCCTGGAGGAACCAACTGACAAAACTGGAGATAGATAAACACAACATATTAGACAGGACAAAGAACTATCATAAGAACCTTGTACAGAAAGAATTGCCTCGATCAATTGCGAAGCTTCAAATTCGTGAGAAACTGTCCAGAAGAAATGAAAAATTTGCCTTGCATCCCGAGGAAGAAGGCGAAGCAGAAACAACATGCTTCAAAGACTGGTAATCTTCCACTCAATTAGCTGAGTATGTGGCTTGTTTCCCTTCTTTTAAAAGGGATTATGAATACAACTGACTGGTCCAGCTTCATCCCCCTCTCGACGTGAGCTGCTATTGCTTGCCGTGAACGCGCGACTAAGTTTTACATGGGATGGGGCAACGAGAGCGACATTTCGAAAAGGAGATATCAAGCTAAAGCTGGGTCTTGGGAGTAAATGAATCCCTGCTTGTTGCTGGATCTAACTTCATTAAAATCGTTTTGGGTGGTTGAGAGAGATGACGCTACTGGCATTCAAAGTTGTTGCAAAATCGTTTTGGTTAGGTTTCGAAAAATTAATGCCATTGTCAATAGAAAATCAAGAAGTATGCATTTTACATTTTTAAAGAGTAAAAGGAAAATATGACATATATTAGCTAGGGAGTTCAGGCAACACCGTCAGGGCCGGCCCAAGGGTTTTGAGTGTCCTAGGTGTAATCTTAAAAGTTGTGCCCTAAATTTTTTTTTAAGGAACAATTACAATATGAGAAATCAGTTCATTTAAAAAAAAAAATCACAATACGAGAAAATTAAAACAATATAAAGTTCTACTAATCATTTAGAGAATTCATTATTACTAAGATGCATGTTAAGTAAGAATTAAAGAAAGACGCATTATAACATTATGATTAATGATGCACTAAGAGACTTAACGAACCGAGTTGGAGCCCACATATTGAGCTCGTTTGTTTAACGAGCTCGAGCCCACATATTCAGCTCGTTTGTTTAATGAGCCGAGCCCGAACTTGAAGTTTTTTTTTGAACTGGCGTGAGTGAGCTCGCGAGCTAACAGATACACATACATATACGTGTATGTATGTATTTTTCATACATACTGCTGCATACTCATGTGTAGCTCGCACATATCGCAAGCGCCTCATGACATCAAACAAGATCTGGTCCAGTGCATTTTATAGGAAGAAATGAAATGTCTCTTTACCCGCTTTTTTCGACGTGAAGGCGTGAACTTTGATTATCTTTTTGATTTGGTACTCTCTAGGTGAGAAGGGCAGTAGAGTTTCTACCGGGAAGCCTTTGCACTTTAAAGGATCTAAATTTGAAGTGAAGGAATTAACTTGAAGCGAAGGAATGAAGTAAATACCTATTTGCTTCAATCCCACATCGCCCAACTTTGCAACCTCAAAAGCAATGGATGCCTATAAATAAAGAACCCAACTGATCTTACATCCCAGCTAAGCTTAATGGGCTTCATTGAATAAATGAATGTGGATTGGGCCTAAAAAAGACTCCTACTCAAGTCAAAAACTAATATGTATGAGAGTGCCCCTAATATTTTGAGTTTTTTGGATGCCCTAGGCCCAAACCTCTTGGGCCTAGGGCCGGCCCTGAACACCGTTGATTTTTTTTTTTTGGTACACCAGAAAGTAAAAACAAAAAACTAAAATCTTTCAAAAGACACCCCTCTCATGTCAGCTTCGAGCAAAGGAATAGTGTCGATCGGTGGCGTGATGAGCGACACCATCCTTTCTTCTTGATCAACCCCCATATTCGCAAGTCTATCCGCAACTTTGTTTCCTTCACGAAGGATATGCTTTAAAGTGCAACCCGTGGCTGCCATTAGTGCTTTGCATTCTTCAATCAGGATTTTGTGGGGAGAGTGTTCGGGAGCTTTCTCGTTAATCAGAGCTATAACACATGCTGAATCAGAATTCACCTCCATCGCCACCATTTCTTGCTTGTGGATTAGCTCTAATCCTCTGAACAAGCCCCAAAGTTCAACCTCTAAGCTTGTGCACTCCTCCAATTTTCCCAAATAGCCTAGGATCCAATGGCCTCTTTCCTCTCTGAAGACTCCTCCAAAACCAGACTGTCCCGGGTTCCCACGACTGCTCCCATCTGTGTTTAA
>JAXBDA010007525.1:0-17341 GCA_036023075.1 Gaultheria prostrata
TGGATGAAATCAAATAAAGAATGCCAGAGTCCGGAGAAGAGATGGCCGGAAGAGAGGGAAGTGGGTTTCACTGCCATTACGATTAAGAGAGCGAGGGGTAAAGTTGTAAAGGACTGTGTATTGGTCGTGGCATTAAAACAATGGGTCGTGGCAATAACGGTACCCTCAATCTAAGGGTAAAGACCTTCGGTTCTACATTTAGTTTCCTTTCAATATATTCATAGTTAGGTTGTTGTACACGTTAGAAAGATGTTTTTTCAATTGTTTTGGGTCCACATTTGTCTTTCCCTATGGAACACGGACCCCTCGTTGGTGATAGCAAACTGGTTTTGGACACTGACATGCTCACGCAGGTGTCCGATGTGCAAATCAGAAGTGTCTGGTGTTTTACTGCTAGGCCACTTTGGTGTTTGCACTCGCTAAACATGAGTAGGGCGCCCAGCGCCCTGTGGACATGGTGATGTAGGAACCTACTTGCATATACAATATAAGAAATGTTTTTCTTCCCGTTGGGGTCTTTTTTACATTCTCAATATGATGTTCCAACATCCATTTTGACGTGCCCTAGTGTATAGTGTACTTCGTTTTTTTCGGAAAAATGCATTGTCAAAGTGTACTGTCGTTTCACATTCATCCCTTAGCCCTTTCCTCTATAAGTATGCAACAAGTTCGATGACAGAGGAGATCGCCGGTAAAACTTGTTGAAACTTTATATGATCTGGAGATGCTAATCCTCAAGCATAGCAGATTTTAGTTCTTCGCTGACATTTCTTGCATTAGCTTAGCAAGAAATGGATTTGAACTTTGGGACAAGGATTTGAACTTTATGTTCCATTCAAAACCAATTTCTTGACGTAGACCTTAAGCTACGTACCCTCGTGAGTTCAGCCCTTTGCACTTTGATTAGATGAAATAAAAACTAAACCAGAGAATTCAAAGCAACCGTACCATTACAATGCAAACCAAATGATAGCGCACTGGCCTGTTGCTAAGGTTAGAAAAATGCTGAAACAGAACAAGTTTTGATATGTCAAATCATGTTGTACTATTTTCATTCTATCATAAGCATTTCCCGGACTCGAATTGGTAATCAACTTCAAGATTTCAGTTTATCGACGATGATAGAAAGTGCTACTTGGAGATCAACTACACGTTCGACATCCAGAAAGATTTGCCCAAGTCCGACCCTTAAACGCAGGACTTCTCGGCCTATCTTACCACATTAATTACCTTGTATCAGCCACGTTCCGGTAGAAAAAAAATAAAAAAATAAAACTTTGTTCTTGTACGAAAATGAGAATCAGTTTGTTCCTATTCCGTATGTTATTATCTTTCTACGAGAGTTTTTTTTGCCAATTCATTCCACCATGATACCAGATTTCGTCATGATTGAGTAAAAACAATAATGGGAAGAGCTTGCCTTGTCTTCTGAATATGCTTTTCCAATAACATACTATACTAAATTCTTCCTTCCATGAGCTGGCTGAGCTTCATATTTTTGCTGTTTTTTTTTTTTAGTTTTGTCATAATCTTTTCCTTACTTTTTGGTTTTCGACCGTTTCGTATCCGTAATAAACTAATAATAATGGCTTTAAGATTGTTAAGAATCACACAAAACCGTGCATGCAAGTTGACCCGGAACACCCCTGCATTACCTAAAAAAGAAGACATAAAACGGTGTACCTAGTGGTTCTGTTTCCTTTGCTATCTCTAGCTATTTTATTCTTTCGGTTATTTGATCTGAAACGTTCTTATTTTCACTCCAAACACATTGGATTTCAATAGCTTCAAATTATTGTAGCGAATCCAGATAAATTTTGCTCATTCAAATTATTTCAATAACAATGGGAAAAGCTTGGAAAATTATCACTCAGGGGCATGACATCAATTATTGAAGGTTTTCTTGGGGGACAAATACAGGTCTGCCTAATTATGTTTGTTAAATACAGCGATTATCTGGTAGTATACAACAAATGCTTAAAATTTGGTCCACATGGCTATCCTAAATCCTAATTAAAATAATAAAACTATATTAAATTTCAATGTTTTAGGTTTTTTTTTTAGTACTTACTGTTGAAAATCCTCAAAATTCGAACCCGAGATGCCAGAGAAGTGTCGTTTTATTGTTTTGCCAAGTGAAACGTTTAATTCTTGCATATTCTTGTTTCAGAAAGTTTTAAATTTGTTAAATTCGAATTCTTCATGGAAATGTATTAAAACAACTGCAAAATTTGTACATGATCACATTATATGTCATCGTGAAAATTTATACATAAATGAAACAGAATTTGTACAAAGAATAATAGTAAATTTGTGGATTGATCAACTTGATGGAAGAAAATTTTGCTTGGCCTGACAAAAAAAAATGTTAGATTAAATATCAAATCAAGCTTATGAAATAATCTGTTATCCCTAGTTAGTTTTTGGTATATATGATATAGTTTTTGTTTTTGTGAGACTAATAATTCTTTTTTTTTTTTTGTCATTCGTCATTCCTAATCTATTACACGGGAAGGAGAGAAAATGACTCTCGATCCCGGGATGCAGTGTGGGGCATCTCTAAGAGTCCTACCGCATGAGCTAGCCACCACTTACGGTGAGACTGATATTTCAAGAGATGGGGTTTTCTTTAAAGGGTGATTAAAAATGGAAGTTGGTCTTTTTCCATTGTAGTGAAGCAAAACAATTTTCTACCACCAAAAATGGAAGGTGAAAACAACAACCCACCTACCATTCCCTGCCTTTTGCACATGATTTATGACCAGATAGGAATCAATAATTATAAATCACCGTCAATCCAAAAGGTAGCTAAAATGATAATAAGGATAAGCGGTAAACCCAAACATCTCACTTGGCAATTTTTTGGATTTGAAGATCCTCTACCCCCTTTCCGTGCCCCCCTCCTCTGTCCCCCATTTTCAGCCGTTGATCTCGGCAACCAACCGCCAGAGGAGGGGGGCACGGAAAGGGGGCGGAGGATCCAGTTCCATTTTTTGGGGGCATGCTGCAAGAGTTTCTCTTGTGAATTTCCTAGTCTCGTGCGTGAATAACATGCCTTTGACCGAACTGAAGAGGGAATCTATTTAAGATATGTAAGCTAATCCTGACACCCGAACCGCCAAACAAAAATAAAGAACTAAATAAATCACTGTCATAAAAAGTACCACAAGATTTTGTAGGCATGCGCAAATCTCTCTCTCTCTCTCTCGAGGTTTTATCACCCAACCTAAATTATATTGCAATTAAGATCATAAAAGTCCCAACAAACTCAACCACAAGAGAGGATTAATGATGGATGTCATTTTTCTTTATTATCATCTGGTTACATAGGGATATCATTTGCCATCTTTTTTTTTTCTTTTTTTTTTTTACACTCTCTTATAAAAACAACCAATCATGAGTACAGAAATCATTGGTACAATATTTGATATTTTACCAAAGGTACTAGCAGTGTCAGTAAATGCTAAGTTGAAGCACATGGGTATTGGCAAAATCAAAATTGCAAATCTGATAAAAGATTTGATGAGTATTTTATTTTCTTCATAATCGGTAAGAAGAGATAAAAAAAAAATTCAAACAATAGCATGCCGGGTAAGAGATTGATGTAGAGTGGGTCGCGTCCACGTTTCTTGACCGTTTGGACCATTCAGGGCCCAAACGGCATAATAAATAAGTTATACAGGCCAACATTGGCAAAAAGGACCAGAGTCCGCGTTTAGAAGGGAAACGGGCTTCTGTACATTTCTCATCGCCGTTTCGGCGATGATCCACGATGGATTTCAGCCGTTCAATGTCGTTTAGGCCTTCAAAAAGGAAATTTTATTGTTTTAGGAAATAATAGTTGTGTTAATAACTTTTAGTAGGAAATTCCGTTTTTATTGCCGTCACATGATTTCGATAATCACTTATTTGCTGGAAAAAATAAATATTATATTTTACTAAATAGAAAAATCAAATAACGCGTAGTCACACATGGAAAATGGCTTCAAAATGAGAGAAGAAGTTCCATGTGCTAAAACCTCATACCCAGCTAAATGTGTTAGCTAGCCAGGATTTGCCATGGCACCTTTTTCAAATACCACAAAGAAGAGAATCCCATTTCTCAAAAGTCAAAGTCAAGTAATTAAGACATAGTTATTTAACCCTTTTTTTAAAATCAAGATAGTTATTTAACTTAATTAACATAATATGGTGACAGATTTCAATGAATTCCACGTGATCTCCCCTACAACCATGGTAATTGGGATTAGTTTTTTCTCCCATCCTTCCATGGACCACTTCTATTTTAAGGAAAATGTTACAATACATGAAAACTTTCCCCGAAACGGTCCTAGAAAAAGAAATCAATGGCCCAGATTCATGTGATTGTGAATCTGGGCCATTGATTTCCCTTTCCTAAACCGTTTCGGGGAAAGTTTTCATGTATTGTACTACTCTTCCTATGAATCTAGGCCATTGATTTTCCTTTCCAGGATCGTTTCGGAAAAAGTTTTCATGTATTGTAACATTTTCCTTAAAACGGTCCCGGAAAAAGAAATTAATGGCTCAGATCATGTGATTGTGAATCTGGGCCATTGATTTCCCTCCCGAACCGTTTCGGGGAAAGTTTTCATGTATTGCACTACTCTTCCTATGAATCTAGACCATTGATTTTCCTTTCCTGGACCATTTCGGGAAAAGTTTTCATGTATTGTACTACTCTTCCTATTTTAATCTTCACTCACAGTTGCTCATGGGTTTTAGCCTTTGACCAGTCATACTTGATACTTCTCACTTAACCCTTTGCATAAAATGACCACAAATTAATTCAATCAAATCTCCTCGATTTTGGGTGCTGATAATTTAATTAATTTTGAAGTAATTCGAATTTTTAACGTAGATAAATTAAATAATTGCGGGCCATCTCTTATCGTGTGTAACGGTCTTTATATTCTTAACAATGATATTTATTAAATTAAATCAACAAAATTCATTGTGTTTGATTCCCCATATGTCTCCCTCATTCACACGATTTCTTTTTTATGCATTTCCCTATGTACGAAAACTGGCTGTCCCAGATGGCAAAAGTCTTTATTTTTTGTAGGAATGTCATTCATTTGAACTCACACGATGAATCTTAATGTAGTTGGAGATTAGCTGGTACATGTAGGACGAAAGATTATAGAAACTTAGAATTAGAAATACATGGAATGCAAGATTTTAATTTTGAGTAGGAAAGGCATATATGGGGTGATGCATATTACGCTTCAAACTTATATAGTGAGGAACTTATGTAAAGGTGAACGTAAATTAAATCGGACAACCCTAATCGTTGAAAAAAAAAAACAAAAAAAAAAACCTTATATGTAAACGGAAGCAAATTTGTTGCGAGTAAAACTACAATAACAGGATTTGAAAATATTTTTGAGACATCCCTGCCATCCCCTGATGTTTTTCTCGTTGGAGCGAGGAACTTTTCTTTTGATATCTTAACTTACGTATATCTAGACCGTCTACTCATGAGTCATTTAAAGTCGAAATAAAATTTTGTTCGAATTAATCTCTCAAAAGCTAGTGGGTCCATTCAAAGCTGAAACAAAATTTTTGAATTAATCTCAGAAGAGTTTATAACACTTAAAGAAAGACATAGGGAAGATCAAAAATCGTAATTAAGTCTCAAGACTTGACCATCTGATGAACCTTGGTACAAAGCCCATTCCAACAAAGTCTAGAACAACTTCTTTGAAAAAAAGACCCTAATTTAAACTCTACCAATAAAAATAGGAAGAGATGGAGTGTTTTTTTCCCCTCAAAGCCATTAAGTTTTTATCCAGGCAATAGAATGTTTGTGTGCTAGTATTAGTTAGATTACAACGATGGTATGTTACTACATAGATGGTTTCCAAATAATTTTTTTTCAATATGGAACACTCATATTGATAAAATGATTTGAACCTTCTTCTTTTTTCTTCTAAAAAATGGGTATTTCATATCTTGATAAAAGACAACCGGAGACGGAGAACAGCGATAATTGATTTTGTTACGGTACCACTTTAATGGGCAGACAACCCTATCCTTGGAACATACTACAGCCCCAGGTGGCGAAGAGCCGACATCACGGTGCCAAACCTTCCCGTCAGAGTGAGTCTTGGGGAAGATCAGTTATCCCTAGAGTAATTTTTATCCATTGAGTGATGGCCCTTTCAATCGGCACCGTCGGTCATGTCCTTTTGCTATGAGTCGAACGATAGACCTCACCCTCTCCAAAGGAGCGCTACATACCTATTGGCCAAATCTTAAGGTCCACAAAGCCGTAACTTTACAAGGATGAAACCCTGGAAAGACGATAAAAAATTATTAAAAAAACCCTTAGAAAGTAAAGGAACTTGCAAGTGGTGGCTAGCTCATGCGGTAAAACTCTTGAATGCCCCACGTTGCATTCCGAGTTCGAGTCTCATTACCCCTTCCCCATGTAATAGATTAGGAATGACAAATGGAAAAAAAAAAAAAAAAGGTAAAGAAACTTTTTAATTTTCTTTATCAACTGAAAGTAAAGAAAACTGAAAACAAGAAAGCTGTTGGCGTTTACCAACTCTTTTGCCTTTTATCACTCCACCAGCTGCCACCCGCCCTCAATAGTAAATTCACATTGTTTTTTCCTAACAAAACCCATCCACTCTCTTAAATACAAGCTTCCACTTCATTAGCACCCCCTCCAAACACTGCTTCTCTCGGAAACCCCCTCTGTCTTTGAGGTAATTTGCAATTATCCTTTGTCATTTTTTCCTTTATGGGTTTAATGGCTTTTTCTCTTTCGAATTATGTTCTTCTTTCTTTCGTCGTTATTTGGATTATTAGCTGATCCAGATCTGTACTTAATCAGACTTGTTGTACTACATTGTGTGGCTGTAGACTCCTCCTGCTCATAAAGATGATCTTTTGACAGTGTTTCTTCTTTCATTTTGTTTGTTCTTGGTAATTTGCTCATCAAAATGGGTTTTTGATCTGGGTTTTGAACTGGCATTTTGTGCATGAAGTAATTCAGCCAGTTGGGTCAAGTCAAGTAATCACTCCCTAACAAGCATTAATGTTTTCATTGTTCCATGTTTCACTTTATCTGTCATTGCATACTTGCTTTATGCAGTTCTCTTTCACTTTAGGACTTGTGTGTTTAGTTGAAGAAACTGTGTAATTGATCTCCGCAAGTTTGGGGCATTTTGACAGATCCAGAGGCTAGCCTTTCCGAAGGACACATTTTCTGATTTGTGAACTTCTGATCTAGTAGGAACTAGGGGGTTTCATTGAAAACTGCAAATGTATTTCTGATCTAGTGAGAATTAGGGGGTTTAGTACTATGCCTGTGTTCAAAGGTTGAGATCAGACGAAATGGGAACCGGGGAGCCTGGTTTGCGCTCCCCGGTGTGCAGCATTCGATTCGTCGGATGTGTTTTCAACGGTCCGATTTCATCTTGGCACTTTGCAGATCCGAGCAATCCATTGCCAAGATGAAATCCAAGTAGTTGATTGCCTGCAATTAACGGCTTTGATGCGCACACCAGCACCCCCGGGTCCGACAAAATGTGTGCTTCAAAAGCGGGGTTTAAATATATAGAAAAGATAGGAAAAAATTCTCTCCTTTCTATCTTTATAATTGGATTTCCACCAATAGCGTTTATGTTCATAGGCTAAGATCATTTTTTTTAATCCATGGTTCATTTTACGCATTTCTATTCCTTCTGATCAATATATTCATGTTATGAGTTAAATGCTGACAAAGTTTTCCGTTGCCTATTGATGCTCACTGTGTTCAGGCAAAAAATCCACAGATCAGTTAACAGTTTTAACTTCGATTTTGATCTAGTGGGACTGGGAATTCAGTTCTGATCTAGTGGGACTGGGAATTAACAGTTTTAACTTTGATTTTGAATTGAAAGGCTGAGATCTGATCAGTTATGGGTTGCAAAAGTGTGGTATAATCTTCAGGGGGAAATCGGGAAAATTTTCTCCCACATTCTGTGATTTTAGCTGATTTCCACAAATGGTTTGTGTTAACTTAACAGTCTAAGATCTATGAAACTAACAGTATATGGGTTTTGGTCTTTTACAGGAAGTTCAAGACTCGGCTTCAGACCACAATACAGAAAAGATGGTGGATTTCACTGTGATGTTCATTGTTACTTCCACATTAGCCCTTATCTTTTCTCCATCAGCATATTCCCAGTCTCCTCCAGCTCCTATGAGTCCTACTACAGCACCAGCTCCGGCTCCCTCACCGGGATTTTGTAACATAACCAACTTACTCACCGTGGCGGGTCCTTTCCACACCTTCCTTGGCTTACTCCAGTCCACCAAACAACTCCAAACCTTGCAAAACCAAGCCAACCACACTGAGCAAGGACTAACCATTTTTGTCCCAAAAGATGCTGCCTTTGCCGCCCTCACAAACCCCTCTCTCCAAAATCTCACCCAAGACCAGCTCAAGTCAGTTTGCCTCTTCCATGCCCTCCCACAGTTTTACAGCCTAGCAGCCTTCAATACCCTAAGCCAAAGTGACCCTGTCACCACAATGGCCGGAGGCTTGTACTCTTTGAATTTCACCGATTTCATGGGAACCGTTTACCTAAACTCCGGTTGGACCAGCACCCAAGTGAGCAGTGCAGTGTACTCAACTAGTCCTTGCGCAATTTACCAGATTGATAAGGTGCTTCTTCCTGAGGTGATTTATGGTACTAACATTCCTCCTCCTCCTCCTCCAGCCCCGACTCCTTACATTGCTCCCTCATCGAATACTGTTGGAGGGGGGAGCGGGTCATCTTCGACAACTTCAACTCCATCAGCTTCTTTTCGGACTGTCGGTTTTGGTGGTTGGAGTCAGATTATTTTGGCAGTTTCAGGTGTGGTAGTCTTCTTGTTGTAAGAGAGGGTCAATTTCGGTATTTATGAATTCTTGTTTTTCAGTTGTAAGAGGGTACATTGATTCATTTGCTTTGTTGTCAAGCCATTTTTTTGATCATGTAAGTTATTCATACTTTGGTGTAATTGCTTTCTTTATTTACATGGCCTCTGGCTTGTTTTATGGTTGAATTCGCGGATGTCTATCTACTTTTTGTTCCCATATTCTAATCCTTTTGCTTCTGTAAACGTATGTCCGAACAGGCCTGGAAAAAGAGGTAAGGTCTTGCTTTCCATTGCCACTCAAGTGTACGGCATCTGCCGTGCTTAGGCTCTTTCTTCCCTTCCCTAACGAAAGAGTCCACCGCCTGCTTAAATGTAAATGTCTCCAATTCAACACTAACTAGCTGCATCTGTAGTCTCGCCAACCTCCAATGTAACCAGCAACCATGTTTCCAAATTTGATGGTCTGTTAGGATATTTCCGTCTTTTCACATGGGAACAAAGTGGGTTTTTACCCGTTCAGTTGTACGGTTTTTGATACAGAGGTTTAGCAGCCTATGAACTGTATGGACGACTTCCGGTTGTCAAACTATGGTGACAATGAAAAATTCCAACTAAATGTGTTTGGATTTAGGATCCTGCAGTTGATGCAGTTTAAGATTGTTTACACCGATTCAGTTCAAAATGATTGTTTATACCGATTATGTGAATCAACTAGACTAGTCCGGTTGATCACTCCCGTACACACTAATTGGGAGGGTCGGGAACGTTAAAGGTGTTGTTTCTCTGGAAAAACTCCTAAGGAAACCGCGAGCGCCTAAGCGGTTGTGTTGCGGGTGTGCCAGGACCGTGCGGTACAGTCCAAGTGATATAAAGGCCTTCGTGTCTTTTTCTGACTTCTAAACGTAGCGGATTGCGTGCAACCCAAAGGGTAGAGTTGCAAAGTGGTTCGTAGTTGCCTTATCGTAAAAGACTTTAATAATTTCCCAACCGTGTGGAAAATGAGAAACAACAAAGTAAATAAAATCCGACTTTCATTAATGAAGATTAACAAAAGTAGGGTACAAGAAATCGTAAAACAAGGACCTAGACTTGTGCTAGACTTGAAGAACGATGTAAAAAGATAACTCAATAGGGCTGATAGCGTCAACGAGGTTGAGAGGCTTGCAACGGGTTGAGGGTCTTGAAAAGTAAGTCGTGTGACTTGATTGAAACTGTGAGGTTAAATGGTTGTGGAACCCCTCTTTCGTCTTGAGTTCCTGTATTTATAGACCTCTGGTGTTAACTTCCTGTGCATTGAGGTGCTGCCACATGTCCTCTTCAACCTCTAGTGGCTATAGATGATCGCCAAGTGTTCTTACTTTGTAAATTTCCCTCCAAGATGGCGGTTTTTAGCAGTTACACTTTCAATTTGAGCGCTGCAAGAGCCTCCATGCCTGGTTTCCTTCCTCCTTGTTTTCAGGGTAATGGGATAGTGGAGGTTTGAAATGGCTGTGAGAAACTGACATTTGGCACTAACCAACTCTCCACTTCTTTGTTGATAACTCTTAGCGGTTCCTTCCCTGCTAAGAACTCTCCTTAGTCCTTATGGCCGAACCAACTCATTCACAGGTAAGACCCACTCCCACATTTTTAGGGACATGGAGTTTATCATGCTTTTTAATTGTCATTTATTATTTTCTTCATAAATAATATTTTTAATTTAATTGGACTTCACCAAAAAATCCTTAATAGACCCAACTACCAACTGGGCCTTTAACACGGATTATAATGAAGTTAGAATCGGCCCATTAGGCCTTTGGGCCTAATTAACTTAAAAATGACCGAAATTACTCCTATCGGCATTGGACACAAACATGTGTTTTCTTTGGTTTTGTAATGAGGGTCGGGAACGTTAAAGGTGTTTTCTTTGGTTTGTACTGAAATGGGTGAAGCTATGGTTAGTTGAACTTGTTCTTACATAGATCCGTTGGACTTTTGTAGGTAATGGAATATATCGAATTTCATATACCCTTTTTCATGAAGTATGTAAAATGTAAATTGTAAAAAAGTATACGTTGCAAAAATATCTTGTCTCTCTCGAACCGATAGACGGAGTTTTGTGCACTGAGCACGGAGTATTTGGCTTGTGAACCCCATCAGTAGCACACATCAGAAATTTCAATGTAGGTAATCTACGTTGCATTCTGTAAATTTACTATATATAGTGATTTTGGCGGTGATTAAGGAACTGGCCTATTAGCTCAGTTGGTTAGAGCGTCGTGCTAATAACGCGAAGGTCGCAGGTTCGAGACCTGCATGGGCCAATAAATTTCTGGCACATTTTTGGGGGTTTCAAATTTTCATCCCAATTTTTGCCCAGATTCTGCCCACACCATCGACACAGACTAACTCCCACCTTCGTCTCCATTTCCGGCGACCACTGGTCCACCACTGAAATCACAGAGTACACTCAGATTTTTGCCCCAAATCCCAAACGCCAATGACGGCCACCAGTGAACGACTCCACCGGTAAACTGCATCAGATTGCATCCCCTGCCTCTCTGTCTCTCTCTCTCTCTCTCTACATTCTCTTGACATCAAAGTTCCCTATGTCTTGCTAACGTGTGCCCAATGGACACACAATAAGCACACAAACAAACAAAACAAATTTCAATACACTTTTTACACTTTTCAATACACTTTTTCATATTTCTATACATTCACGTTAGCATTTTCCATAAGTTTATATCACTTTCTCTGCCTCTCTGCCTAAGATGGATGTAGGGCTTTTGATGCCGAAGAAGAACTCCCACCCATTACAAAGCAGATTTTAGTACTTTTTAGCAATGAATAGTGTTATTTTGTCAAAAATAAATGGCAAGAGGACTGCATATTTTGCCCTAAAAAATGCCATATGTTTTGCCATTTGCTATTTTTGAGAAAAAAATTTGGTTATTGGGGCGGCACCCTTTTTTGCTATACTATTTTTGACAAATGGCAACATTTCTTCTCATTTTTAACAACGGATGTAGTTGTACGTAAGTTTGTGTGAACACTTGGTTACAACATTTTTTACGTAGAACTGCAATCTTGTATATTTGTACAATTGTAATGTATAGCATCATACCAACGGCTGTAATATAGTAGCACATCATTAGCATTTACTACACTTCTAATCTGCATTTTATACAATAAAGTTCAGACCAAAATGTGTCATGCAGTACCCAAAAATGTTCAGAACCTTTCCAATTCTTGGACATTCATTATGTGTAGCACCGAATGATTTGCCACCCCCCTGAGTATTCGCTTTTCCGAAGGGTAAAACGGCTTTCTCTCTCTTTCTCTCTCTCCCATGTGTTTTCTCCTTCTCTCCATCGATGCAAAATCCCCTTCTCTAAACATCCTGTTTCTATCACCCATTCAAAGAAGAAGATCAATGCGGAAACAAGATAGCTCTGGAAATGTCACAATGAAATGAAATATTGAGTTTCAGAAGGTTTGTCCAGTTTTCTTGTAATGGGATTCCATTTTCATTGATGGGTTTTTATGATGTTTCTCATTGAATCTTTGGTACATTAGATTTGATAAACCCAACCCATTGTTTGGTTGCTGGGGAAAACAGGTAATGGAAATGAAAGTTAGGTTTGAATCTGCAATTACCTAAACTTGGGTGGTGAAGGTTTCGTAATCCTTTCATTGAATGTAACCAAAATATTCCTTCTTCTTCCTCAGAAAGCAAATGGTGTGATATTCTTTTAGGGCCCGTTTGATTTTTTTTGATAACCGGATGTCCGGGCCGGCTTACGTGTACCTCGACGACTAATTCCAGGCCTTGGAGGTAACGACCGGTATAACATAGTGGCCCCAAGAGATTGATGGCAAGGGGAATCGAACATGAGACCTTAGGTGGGAGCAAACATAGGGCCGTTTGATTGGCCTGAATAGACATGAATTCCGTTAAAAAACTTATGAGGTGCACCTAAGTTGGTCTGATATCTTGTTATTACTAAAAAGTTATTGTGAGGTCATTTTCCGGCATTTGAATGCAACAATTGCTGGATGTATTCTTTAGATAAATAATCCCATACGAAATAGACATTCGTTTGTTATGCCTTCACTATGAATCAGGTGGTATTACTCGTCCTATCGAATTATATATCTCCTCACTATTAACTGTCAATCAAACATGGCCGAGCCATAGTGAAAGGCTGACAGAACAGTTGGGTATGCATGAATCACGAAATGCTTTATCGATGGGTTGTTAGCTGTGTTTACATTTATATGGTGCTAGAGCATGTATTATTACATATTCAGTAACTAAATTTTCAGGCTTGCACTGTCTTATTAAGTGTTTGTTTGATTTGGTGCTTGCTTTCTGAAAAAATAGGTTTCTTTTTGTTGATGAAAAGCAAACAAAAATGTCTGGGTTTGTGGGTGTTGTTGTTTCTGATCCATGGCTTCATAGCCAATTCACGCAAGTCGAGCTCCGTGGCATCCAATCCAAAGTATGTATTTATATCAATTTTTGGACTTCTCTTTCTTCCCCAAATTCAGTTATTGAATTGTATTCGGTTGACACATGGTTGCATTTGGTAAAATAGTTTCTATCAGCAAGGAACCAATCTGGCAAAGTCACAATCGAAGATTTACCACCAGTGATGGTTAAATTAAAGGGTTTGAGTGAAATGTTTACAGAAGCACAGATTAAGACTATATTGGGGGAGTCATCTTCTGACATGAACTCAGAAATTGATTTTGAATCCTTTCTCCGGGTGAGTTTCTGGGGATGTTACATCATGGCTTCATTTTCATTTTTTCATATGTTGTTCTTAATTTGTTTCATAACATAGCCGAGACTTTCAGCTTTTGCATGACGGGAAAATGATAATTAATCAGACTTTGAACGCAAAATCCTATCATTTATTTTTGCTGATGAGCGGGCCTCTAGGAACTTGCGTTTGCTATTTCATCATCTGGTTGTACGTTATTGATTTGCAATAATATCTAGTTTTTTAATTAGCAAAAGGAAATAAACCCGTGGTGGTATTTTTTGATGGCAGGCATACCTAAATTTACTTGCAAGAGGAAGATCAAAATTGGGTGGTTCGAAGTTGAAAAATTCTGTTTCATTTCTCAAGACTAGCACAACCACCCTTCGCCACACCATTAGCGAATCTGAAAAGGCGTCTTATGTTTCGCACATTAACAGCTTCCTCGGTGAAGATCCATTTATGAAGAAATATCTTCCTCTAGACCCATCTACAAATGCTTTATTCGAACTTGCAAAGAATGGAGTTCTTCTATGGTAATATGAAATATCCTTAGACGCTTCCCTATTTACTTAAGTAAATGAACGGTTATGCTAACAACTGCTCAGTGCCCACCGGCCGGAGGTTAAGGAGCAAGTACATCCCAAAATTTAGTACTTGATGCACCTTGCTCCAATTTTAATACACTTTTATCCCTTAACCACCGCCTAATGTGTTGTTGTTACCATTTTACATTAACATATGTTTTCTCTTGTGTTAATAATATATTGCTCTCCATTCAGTAAGCTTATCAATGTTGCTGTCCCCGGAACAATAGATGAGCGAGCTATAAACACCAAAGGTGACCTTAATCCATGGGAGAGGAATGAGAATCATACTCTTTGCCTCAATTCTGCCAAGGCCATAGGCTGCACTGTGGTCAATATTGGCGCGCAGGATTTGGTTGAAGCAAGAGTAGGTTAAGTTAATGCTAACATTTTACAGCAATGCTGTTGAATACTTTTTTTCCTAATGTGTAAGTTGCTGAAGTTGCTTTGTTTTGTTCATATGTTGTAGCCGCATCTGGTAATGGGGTTGATTTCTCAAATAATCAAGGTATCTTTGCATTGTCCGATAGAAATGTTCTATAGATATGTAGATTTTGATCACCAAAGTCTCATGTTGTTATTGTTGTCGCTTTGGCGGTAATGTCAGATTCAACTGTTGGCTAATCTCAATTTAAGGAAAACTCCTCAACTTGTGGAATTGGTGGAAGACACCAAGGTTGGGCGTTATTGATTTTTTTTTTTACTTCCGATTATGAATGTCAGATTTTTTTACTTCCGATTATGAATGTCAATGAAAAAGGGTGTTTCATGTTTTAACTTGAATAACGTGATTAAATCTGCAGGATGTTGAGGAACTCCTGGGTTTACCCCCAGAAAAGGTTTTACTCAAATGGATGAATTTTCAATTGAAGAAAGCAGGCTACAAGAAAGAGGTTACGAATTTTTCATCTGATCTGAAGGTAAGAGGAAGTTCACCAGTATTCCCCAATGACTAATACTTTTGGTTGGATCAAGTGGCAATTGTTTTTCAAAGGGCACAATTTGGTGATCAGAAAACATTGTCTTGGTTGAATTGATTTACATCCACTTGACATTGTGGTCCTTTATATAGCATCCACTTAGGGATGAACTTTTGCATATTCCAATGGTTCTGTCAATCTATTCATTAAACTATTGTGGTAAGGTGTTTTGATTCGTGCAAGCCTCCAGGCCAATGAGTTACTTTTTAATGGAGGAAAAACAACTAAAACTGAACTTAGTGCTCTATTACCTAGTAGCATTTGTTCGTGATCGGTTTTAAGGGGGAAACTTTTATATGAAATTATGCAGCGTATTTATACCATTAGTTAACCAGGAAAAACATCCCTCCCGAATGTTTCCTTTTGAATTTTGTTATATTTTCAATTAGTTGCATCCTTCCTTTTGCTAAAACTGATGTTACAGGCTTATGCAACTTGCAGGATGGGGAGGCATATGCTAACTTGCTCAATGTGCTTGCACCAGAGCATGGTAGCGCCACCACCTTGGATGCTAAGGATCCTACAGAAAGAGCGAATTTGATTATTCAGCATGCGGAGAAAATGGATTGCAAAAGATATGTCACTCCAAAGGACATTGTTGAGGGATCAGCAAATTTAAATCTCGCATTTGTTGCTCAAATATTCCAGCAGAGGTAAGCATTGTGAAGTTATTTGTTCTTCTGATGAGAATGAAACCTCACATATGATACTCATACGCCCCATTGTCGCCTTCGAAGTATTTTTTTCCTTACGTCAGTGACTCAGTAGGACCTGTTAGTTATGATTATTTGTTATCAAATTTGGACATGAATGTAACCCGTTAACACAACCAGTTATATTTGGTTGGTTACAAGAGTATTTACGAAATCCGTGCGTTAATTGTTCAGAAGACATTTCGTTCAGTAGTAAAAGCAATGCATAACCTGTTTACATATTCTGTCAAGTACCTTTCATTTAGTTCTATTATGTCCTTTTTATTTTCTCCACAACATAAATTTGCTCCAAGAAATCAACCAATTAAAAGTCACTTGTTATGCAGGCAAAATAAGTCTTCCAACTGCATTGAACTGTTAATCTTGTTCTTTAGTTTAAGTCATGCTTATTCATGTTGTTCTATTTTCAATGATTATAGGTGTGAACTTCTTTTATGGTTTAGGAACTCCTTAATGCAGGAATGGTCTATCGGTGGACACCCAAAAGATTTCATTTGCTGAGATGATGACAGATGACGCTCAAACTTCTAGGGAAGAGAGATGCTTCCGACTGTGGATTAACAGTCTTGGAATTGATTCATACGTCAATAATGTGTTTGAGGATATCAGGGCAGGGTAAGATTGCAATTTGCTTGCCTATTAGCGTATACATTTCAGTTTTCTTGATGTTTATTTCTTCTACATGCAGATGGGTTTTATTGGAAGTTCTTGAAAAAGTATCCCCAGGATCAGTAAATTGGAAGCAAGCATCAAAACCTCCCATCAAGATGCCTTTCAGAAAAGTTGAGAACTGCAACCAAGTTATAAGGATTGGAAAGGAATTAAACTTCTCTCTTGTGAACGTAGCTGGGGATGATATTGTACAAGGAAACAAGAAGCTCATACTGGGTTAGCGATCTTTCACCTGCAACCTGATCCCCTCCATTTTCAGATGAAAGGATAATCCCCAACAAATTTGGAAAAACAATCTCAATTTAATGTGTTTGGCTTTTCTTCTTGCACAGTGCTCTCCATTGAATTGACTATTTTTTCCTGATTTACTTCTCCATCTGAATTTCCTACTTCTGACCTGCAAAGGAATTTTTGTTGTACTTCGTGTATATGTGGTTATTATAAGTGGGGTAAATTACACTTAACCCCCCTAAACTATCTCTGTTTTTCACTTAACCCCCTTCAACTATTAAACCCGACACTTAACCCCCTTAAACTATCTATAATTGATGATGACTCAATTTCGTTAACGACGATTGCAATTTTACTCATAGGGCAATTTTACTCATAGGTCCGGACCAAATCTTAACGATCCGAACCGTTAGATGTGTTTAGAACGTGTTTTTAAGGTCCAACGCAAGGATTTGTTGAAAAAAAATACCCGAAAGGGCTTGATCGGAGCAGTTTTTGATAAAAATGCTATATATAACGTTTTTATCAAAAAC
>JAXBDA010007526.1:0-17334 GCA_036023075.1 Gaultheria prostrata
TGCTGTAGCGCTCCCGATGGATTACGGACTTTTTCACGCCAAATCTACTCCAGCACTTAGTCTCCACAGCCTTTCCCTCATTGATCCTCGTGCATGGCCTTTCAACAAGTCTGAATAGCGCCAACACTCTCAAATCCCTGCAATTTAAGCACAACCACAAAATCCAACCACGTGCACGAATTAAATGGAAAATGAGGATTAACCGCACGTCTAACGCGCTCATTCTTTCCTACCTAGGCGCTTAAATTCATGAATTCCACGCGCCTATCAAGGCTCAACAAGAGAATGACAGAGATGAAATTTTGGCTCGATAATTTATAATTTTAATGGACTTTAAACATCATTAAGATTGAGGGGATGTTCCACTAAGTAAGTTTATTGGTTTTTTGGTTTTTCACGGCTTTTTATGTGATGTATTATGAGAAAGTGACTGCCTTGGTTTTAGAAACAAACTGACTTTTTAACTTTTTTGAATTAGTAGAATAGGGCCTGATTACCGGTTAACATCTGTTGTTTAGAGATGTGATGTTTTGCATTTCTATTCTGCTCCAATTTCCTTTATGATTCCATTAAAGAATGGTTCTCATCAAAAAGAGATATACAAAAGTCTGCCTGTTTGGCTTTAAGGCTGCATCTCTACAAGCCCTATCGAACTAGTTTTCTTTACATACCCACACATACTCTGATACAATATTTAATTGTGTAATTTGAAAAATCTACTTGGTAACGAATTTCTTTTTCCGTGGGATGCGCGTGGCAAATGATTATCGGGATTCGGGTACTAACATAGTTGGGATATTCCCACCCTAGGTACAAGGCAAGCCCTGGGGTAGAGCTGCAGGTGCCGCGGCTTTAGGTTCTGAAATTTAAGCAAAATTGGGAACCCCATGTTCAAATAAGTTATTGATATTATGATATGTATTAATTAGTAATTCAGTAGTTAGAGCATCTCGAATCATGGCAGTGGTGGTTTTTGCGATATCAATCGACTAAGAATTCGAACAATTTCACAAAGAACTTTTTTTTTTTAAAAGGCAAAAAAAGATCAGGTTCAAAACACGCGGGTGCCATTTTGGTGAAATGTTTTTTTTTTTTTTTTTTTCCTGTTACATTTAGGTGTAGATAATACATAACTAGAACCACTTGTATTTTAAATTAGTTACGTAGGTTTTAGAGGTTGTAGATGTAGATGTTATTCAAGAAGTTCAAATATTTTGCAAACCATAAATATTTTTGTAACTTGTTTTTTGATTTTGTTTTTAAAATTTTACTTTCAATATCAAATTCACAAATAAAACACTTTTGACTATAAATAAACCAAAATGATTTATTTTCACTTAATAAACTTTGAAAAAAAATTGATTTAAAATTATTAATACTCTTATTGTAAAAAATAGTATTCTTAACATGATTAGTTAAAGAAACGCAGTGTGAGCAGTACTTTGTTTTGTTTGATTCTTTTTTTTCTTATAGTGTATATATATATAGTTAAATTGCAAAGCTAAAATACCATATTTAATCTTTTTACTTTATATTAGCCACCTCTATTGAATTATTTTGTTGTTATAAACCTAGGGCCAATTTTTAAAATTGGGTTTAAGTCTAAAAAAAATCAGGGTCAGCCTTGCCCGGGTAGTGATGTCGTTAAACTTTATACTATCCATTTCAAAGATTAATAAACTCGTTTTCACTTATCAAAACAAAATTATTAACCATGAATTCATCTATACAATTAAGTTGCTGGACAGAGAGGTAATTTCATTTTTTATTCTCACCACACCATACCATTGCAACTTAAATTCCACTTTTGGTCCTTAATAGGGACAGAGTAGGAAAATCTCGAACTCAACTCTTTTGTGGTACTACAATAGAACAATAAAAAGAACCAAATTCTTTCGAAGGCCACGCCTCTAATATCCACCAAAATATCCACCAAGGAGGGGAATGATAATATTAGGTGAGACTATTTGCGCGCAACACCATTTTGTCATCTTGGTTTGCTCCCATGTTTGCCAATAATCTTGAACTCAACATGTTTCAATATAACCCTCCGTGACTTCTATTGAGATATCCATATATGTAGCTGCATTTTTTTTTTTTTTTGGTACATCGGAAATCTAATAGAATTTACCCAACAGAGTCAAACAACAAAAGCAAAGAAAGGATCTTAGTACACACACTAAGAAGCATAATTAATCTAGAAATTGGCGTAAGTTAAGGTTATCCCTTAACATGAACTCTCTTATGGTCAGAGGAGGAGTGCTTCTCTCCACTAGCTCCTCATCTTGTTCAGCTCCAAATCCAGCCAGAAAATCTGCACATTCATTTGCATTGCGGTATATGTGAGTGAGAGTGCTTTCCGTGCGGTTTTGCATGTATTTTCCATCGTTCAGGATGTTGCTTTGGGGGTGGTTGGCATTTGCTCCATCATTGAACAGGAGCACCGCCGTTTGAGAATCCGATTCAATTTGAACATTTGATAGACCTTTCTCCAAGATTATAGTTAGCCCTCTGTAAATACTCCAAATCTCCATTTCTAGGCTTGATCCTGCCACCATTTTTCCGTAGTATCCTAATTGCCAAATACCTTGATCACTCCTAAAAAGTCCTCCAAATCCAGCCTTCCTGCTGCTTTCGTACCAACACCCGTCGGTGTTGAGCTTTAATGTACCTGGAGGTGGAGGAAGCCATAAAGTTTCATTGACTAATATGAATTTTGAGAAAAACTTGGAGAATATGTTCTGAATAATTTTTTTTTTTTGGTAATTTGTATCAATTTTAGCATGCTGAAAACGCTAGAAAAGTACCAAAGGTGTAGCTATGGATCACTGGATGCTACCCAATCTGCCAATGAGAATCAGGTAACCCAATCTACTCACTCCTGCTTGTCACTCTTCCTTATATATTAGGCAACTTTAATTTCCAGTTTACATTTTTTTGGTAGGTAATCGACTTTTGCATTCTTCTTTTTCATCATTTGCACTGTCGTTTCGATCTTTTATTTATTGAATTTACGGCACTGTCATTTTATGTACTAAAAATTGAATTAATAAAGGGTAACATGTTTATGTACTTCAAATTCATAAAGACAAAAGTGAATGCAAAAATGAAAAAAAAAAAGGGTTGTAAAAAAGTCACTAGCACTGTTGGTGTTAATGTACTCCATCCTCTTTACCAAAATTAAATTTTGGAAGTATATGGTCATTGTGCATTTTTAGATTCTAAATATTACTATTGTTGAGTGTTGTCATTGGTCATTTAGTTGTGCTCAAGTAGAGCTGCAAACGAGCCGAATCGAGCTGAACTTTAGAATGTTCAAGTTCGTTCGTTAAGGTTTTAAACGAACTCGAGCTGAGCTCGAACTCACTAAAAATTTGACGAGCCGAGCTTGCCTAGGTTTGATTCGAACTCGAACATGTTCACGAGCCTTAAAGAGACAAAAATACCATATATTTATGCTCTCATACAGGTCTAAAACTGTAAATAAAAATTTTATTTTGCACATAAATAAGCTCACATATATATATATATATAAAATTATGAAAATATATCAAAATTTAAGTTTGTAGTACTTTTAAAAGTTTTATATTCATTTAAGATATAAAATTTTCATAATGAACATGTAAAAGTTCTTACATATTCAAGGTTATATGTGAAATTCTTATGAAATATATGTATACTCTAGGTTCGCGAGCCCAACCAAACCGAATATTGTTCAGTTCAAGTTCGGCTCGTTTATGGATCGAGCCTAAAACTGGGGTCCAGGTCCGGCTCGTTTAGTAGACGAGTCGAACTAGATCGAGCCCTTACCGAATCGAGTCTCGAATAGTTTGCGAACGGCTCGGTTCATTTACAGCCCTATGCTCAAGTAATATTATGAGAGTGTTGCTGTAGTTTTGGATTATGAATTAAATGTTACCAACGTTGAAGAGCAATGTTTATTGTAAAAGCTACAAAATGGGCTTTTTGCCATAAATTAAATTTTCAGTTCTTGACCAAGGCGATCTTTTTTTTTTTTTGAATCAAGGGGTGATCGTTAGAATGCAAAGGAATCACAGCTTCTCAGAATCTTTAAAAGCATACAAATTGTACCTCTAAAAAATCAGCTTTTGAGCCTTAAAACAGCTTTGAAAAAGCTGGTGATTTAAACTACTGCGTCTAGGATCTGCAACAAATACTTTACTATAGAATTTTGAAGTTAAAATCCCATAATATGCTTTTAGAATTTTACGCAAACATGCACTATATATATGTTCATCGATCATGTTCAGATAAACTAATTTGGAGTATATAAATATGTCTTCTCCAGTTTTTTTTTTTTTTGATATCTTCTCTATTTCTTTAGCTCTGTTGCTACTATATACGTTAAGATCGATTTCCCGCTTGTAGTCATATTTATATTTCCTTTTTAAGTTAAAAACTGATGTTATGAGAATGTTTCATGGGTATCCAGAATACATACCAAGAATATATGAGGCTGAAGACAAGAGTTGATATCCTACAACACTCTCAGAGGTAATATCGATCCTATCACCCTTTCCATGTGCATTCAAGTCTTTCATTGTTAGTGGTGGAGTCAGAATTTGAAACCAGATGTGGTGGGGTAGGTTTTCACCTTAGGAAAGCAAGTCACCAAAAATCGAGCTGAGTAGGGTTCCGGCGAGAGAACTTGCAAGACTCAAAGAACGTTAGGCTACCCGGCTGGGGTTTGGCCGGAATACTCCTCCGATGCTTAAGTCAGAGACTGAATATAGAAGAAGAGAGGAAACTAGGGTTTTGTGAGTATGATTGTGTGTACCTTTCCTTGAGGGTGAGACCCCTTTTTATAGGCTCTCCTCACTTGGCGTCCAAGATAGCAAGTCCGTCCGAGATATACTCGTATTCCTAGATTTCCGGAGCTTCGCCCTTATCGGGACACTTGATTATGTTTATCAAGATAGCTTCCCCGATTAGGGCGGACTCTAATCTCAGCTGGATCTCCGTCTTTGAAGCTTCTCCCTTATCGGGTCATCTAACGATGCTTATCAAGGTAGCTTCCCCGATTAGGGCGGACTCCGCAATGTAGCTCTCCCGATTAGGGCGGACTCCTATCTCAAGTTAAGCACCTTCCAGAACATTCCTTACGCCGTTCGAACTTTCATTCCGCCCATTGGGACGGTCCATCCCAGCTGGGCCTAGTCCGTCCAGGCGCGCTCCTTTCTAGCACGCTCTGCTAGTTTGACCCAATAAATTCGGGGGGCCTAAAATCCGGCCCACCACACCAGAGATGACACTAAAAAATATCAAACATCCATAATACTACATACTAGATGAATCGTCCATCAACATAGAACATGTTATATATATATATGAAGATCAATCAAAATGGAACTCTATGTTCTGTCAAATTCTGAAAATAGTCCAAAAGTGATTGTATCAAAAAGATCGATGTGTCTGTTGAGTTGTACTGGGAGGGGAACGATTTTTCTCTAATGAGAGTATTTCTGCATAGACCTATTTTTTTTTTTCATCAAATATTTTTGGAACCGGGAGTGACATGCGCCATCCTCTCCTTGCTTCCGTCCCTGATCGTTGTGAGTGGTGTCTCTAATTTAACTTGAAACACATTAATCACCCATTTAAACCCATAATCAATCGGGGTTTGCTCGGTTGGCTAGGATTCCTGCATCTAAGTAAGAGATCAAGAGTTCGAATTTTCCCACCTGCGTATGGCTATTAGTTGATGATTGTGGACTATGTGATATACTAGATTCGGAAAATGAAAAGGAAGAAAAATAAAAATGACAAGGGATGAAGCTCACCACCGAAGTAGAATCGCCATGGGATATATATTATCACCACCCAAGGGGTTCAACAAGGATACAGGGTTAGGGAATACTCACACCACTCAGTAGAATCTACCAAAGAGATACAAAAATATTAAATTCGTCACTAATTGGATGTCCACCAAAAGGATAAGAGTTAACATGAAGATAATCTTCTTAACAAGGCAAAGGCTCAACTAAAATTCACTCACTCTATTCCTTTCACTCACCACATAGGTTCAAATAGATAACTTTGAACATCTTTCCAAGCATAGGAAATGCAAATTCCAACTTCCAAGACTCTAAACTTAATAAACTAGAGACTTTGACTACTAAAAATTTGGTAGACTCTTGATAACTTAAAACACACTTAGGAAAATAAAAAGAACTTAAAAGAGGCTCTTTGATTGATGAAATGAAACTAAAAACTGCGACTAGAAATTAAATAGATACATAGACTTAAGGCTGTTTTTGGATGACCGAAATCTTGAGTAGGAATATGAATATGATTACCAGGAATCAAATTTCAGGGAATTTTCTTGGGTTAGAATAGAAATATGATTACTGGAAATCAAATTCCAAGAAATTTAATACCTGAAGGAATTGCATTTCGGTGTTTGGATTAATTCAGTAATCTTACGCGGGAAACAATTATTTTAGAAATTTATTAAAGTCAACATTTCATTTTCTTAATGAATGAGTCAGAAATATGAGATTCCCACGGGGTAAGGGAAGATTCCCACTTAGTCTAGGAATGTGATTGCTGGTTGAATGTCATTAGGAATCACATTGTTATTCCTGTCTGTGTCAAATGTCGGAATCAGATAAGTCTGACATCACATTCTCGTTCCTATCTCTTCCAAACATTGGAATCATGGTCGCATTACATTCTCATTCCCCCTTGAGATTGCTGTCATCCAAACCGAGTCTAAAGTTATTAGAAGAATAAAAAAAATGTCCCTTCGTTTTTATCATCTTCATTATGCTCCTGCATCACTATGTTTCGAATCTCTCTACTTACATGTGGCTGTTTGTGCCAAATGTCGGAATTAGAGAAGTCTGGCATCACATTCCCGTTCATGTCTCTTCCAAACGTTGGAATCATGGTCGCATCACATTCCCATTCTCTTTTCAGATTACTCTCATTCAAACTGAGCCTAAAGTCATTCAAACTAAGCCTAAAGTTATTAGAAGAATAAAAAAAAATATCCCCTTGTTTTTATCATCTTTCATTATGCTCCTGCATCACTATGTTTCGAATGAGCACTACTACACACCCAGAAAGTATCCAGAATTTGAAAATGGTCCAGATTCACTTGAAGTAAATCTGGACAGTTAAATTTCAAATTCTGGATACTTTTTGGGTACCCATTCTCGGTACCTAGATAACTTGGTTTCGAATCTCTCTACTTACATGTGGCTGTTTCTAGTTTGATATCATTCATATTTGTACTCTCCTACCGTTTTAAAAAAAAAAAGGGCTAGAACCGCTTGATCAATTCCCCATTGCTGCATATGATTGTTGCGGGTTGGGGTGTCAACCTAATTGGGATGTCTTCCCTCGTCGTGATGCCTTTTGCCTTGGTCCTTTTAATCTTTATAATGTGTTTCCAAAGATTAATAAAATATCTTTTTTGGCTGTTAAAAAAAAAATTCCCTATTGCTGCTAGGACCAACCCATTGTTATTAGTGAGTGGTTTTTGGGTATGAATATGAAGGGTTCCCCACTTTTGATGGGTAATTTGGGATCCAGCTGGCTCCAGGGACTTTTGTGAGAGATGTATTAATTCATTGTATATAGGTCATATTCTATTTTATGCATGGTCTCCAACACACTATTGTAATTGAGGTTTTTTTTAACCTAGCTTTCTCATGCCTCCACTCCGCTTCCTCACTCACTATCACCACCGTCAGCATCCTTATTATCAAAACCATCGCTGCCATAACTCTCTAGCTACCCACCAACAAAACAACTGTTCCTATTCCAACACACCTCCAAACTACCAAGAGTTAACAAATCCTGCAGCCCAAAGAGCTCGCCTCCATCAAATCAGCTGTCAACGGCACGCGCTCAATGGTTTCTATATCTCTCAGACTAAATATGCCTACGATCTTCTCACTGTTGCTATTCTTTATCCCCAATTGGTTAGTAGTTTTGTGTATCCTACTGTCACTCGGCCAGACATTGCTTAATAATGCTTATGCTGTTCATGTAGTAAGTCACTTCATGTCTGCTTCTTGATCGGAACTATTGCTTAGCTGCCCTTCGAATTCTTCACTATGTCATAGACACCCTATTTCATGGCCTCCACTATTCAAGTACATGTCTTAGTGATCGTCGTTCTACCACAAGCTATTGCTTTCTTCTTGATGACTCTCTCATCTCTTGGCAAAGTAAGATCCAATATCTTGTTCCTCACTCCAGTACTTAGGTTGAGTACCGTGCTCTTGCTACACCACGACACCGAATGGGGCATTAGTTTCCTTCCGTTCTTCCCACATGCTCCACTCAATTCCTTTGACTCTGGAAAAGTAGCAATCTGATGAATCGAAGCGTATGAATAAAGATGTATGCATTGAGGACAATCACAAATAATAATTGAGTTGGAGATACTCTTTCTTAGAACAATCGATATTGAGTAACTAAAAACTCAATTTGACAACCGATTAGCCCTATGGCTTACAATAGCTTTTATAGGGTCGTGGAAACCCTAGACCAATAAGGAAACAAGATAATTAATGTCTTAACTGCAAATCAAGCCTTAATTAAAAGAAGTACAAAAATTACCAAAAAATAAAAATTCTAATTTGACTAAAAAATAAAAAACTAGAAAGAATTATAAGGTTGCTGAAACAGACGACAACTAAAATGAAATTTCCTAAAGCGAAAAAATTGCACTTTCGAATGCCTAGATGACATCGAATGGTCGAAATTTATCGTCCATCATCTCAGCACTGGCGATGAGTAATGTTCAGAAGCCCGTTTCCATTCGACCATGCACAATCTGGGCCTTTTCGCAAATACGGGTTGCACAGCTTAATAATGCCGTTTGGGCCGAATGCGGTCCAAACAATCCAGGAATGTTGACGCAACCCCTTCTACATCACAATTAATAGAATTTCGCTAATGATAATCACTACTCAGGAGTTGATATGGCTTCGTTTTTGCTTCTCACTGAGGTGGGTGTTCTTGATTCTGCTCGATCCGCTTTTCTGGGATAATTAGAGTGTTATTTAGATTGCTCGCAAGGACATTTTTCACGATCACACCAAACATATTGAGATCGATTACCACTTTTATTCGACAACATGTTGTCTTGGATACATTTTAACCAAGGCTCATCCTCGTGGTAGTTTTTTGCTTGGTATCCAAACTCAAGCCGGATGTTAGAATACATTGTAATAACATGATTTGATAATGATTCTGTGAGTATTGTATCCTAGTTATTATGATGATTTCCTTTCCATAATCTGGCACCCTCCTCTTTTATTTACAGAAGCTTCATTGTAAGTATTGAATCCAATACACTATGCTCCCTTCTTTATTTTATTTTACAATATTCTTGTAAGTTGTGCTCCTCTAATAGTGGCCTGGCAATTTAATTTCGTGGATGTAAGATTTGGGCTGGAATGTTGCAATTTTTGTATTCTGTCTTCATGATTCGTGATACGTACGAATATGTACATCGAGAAAATTAGAGAAGAGAGAATGTTATACGTTAAAAGAAGAGAGATTTTAACGTATACATTTTCTCGACGTTATTGAGAAAATGTTATACGAGGTTTCTATTCTTGGCGAAGTTCAATGAAAGAAATGTTCGATTTTTTCTTCTTCTTGTTTCTAACACGAGTATTTTAATCCGGATATATATATCTGCAGAAACCTGCTTGGGGAAGATTTGGGGCCATTGAGCACAAAGGAGCTCGAGCAGCTTGAACACCAACTTGAGAACTCCTTGAAGCGGATCAGATCAACCAGGGTAAAATTCCACTTTATTTATTGAGCCTTGGACACAACACTTGGTGCACACCAAATGCACACTGGGTTGTGCGGGGCTCATTTTGAGATTCCACAAAAATGATCGGAGCTGGTCAACTTATTCAAAATATGATTTTAAGGGTTTCTGTAAAAAATCAGCTCAGTCTGATATCGGTAAGAGCTTGATCGATTCTCGCTCAAGTTTATGTTAGAAAATTGTGCAAAAATCCGATCAAGCCTCTACCGATATCCGATCGATCTATTTTTTACGGGGATCTTTATAAAAATATATTTTAAACAAATTGAGCGGCTTTGATCATTTATATTAAATCGAGATAGGCTCCACATAATGCAGTGTGTATTTAGTGTACACCAAATAATGTACCCATAGTTTTATTGTTATTTCATTGATATCGAAATTTTGTCTCACGAAGAAGCAACGAAAGTATCAAACTTGGGCTACACGGAAAACTTGTCAATGTAATCCCAAGGGGTTTGTGACAGTGATTAGTCAACTTGTCTTAGCATGATTTACCGCCCCACGTTGTTGCGTCGATTCCCCTCGACAAGAATTCATTTTTAGGGCCACTTCACTTCCCACAAATGTGTGAAAAGAACTGTGGGAGTGGCTGTGGCTGTGGCTGTGGCTGTGGGTGGAGAGGTTAAGCCGGTTTATTGGGAGTCTTCATTACCAAAAAAAAAAAAAACACTTGTCAATGTCATTTCATGTTTGTAAAATTAATCTTTTAGGTATTCTCCCTTTATCTAGAGGAAAACGAAGAAAGTTCAAAAATATAAAAAGATAGAAGACGGTAAGTAGGCGTCTAAGATTGTGACGTGCAATACCTTAAATTTTTGTAGCGTGCTCTTAAAAAGGATAGAGGAATTGACATCCAGTTATCAAAAAAAAAAAAAAAAGATTGAGGGAATATCTTTTTGTGGTACAAGGTAGTATTAGATTGTTGACTACTACCAATCCATCTTAAAACAACTTAATCAGTTATATCCTTTTTAACACATTACTTCATGTATAGTCAGACTCTCTATCATAAGTGGGGGCTAAACATGTTCAAATAAACAATTATCAAGTAAGTAGCGAGATTATAATACAAGATCTATTATTTGCTCTGATACCTCATTAAACTGTTAACCACGAACAAATTCTAAATTATTGGAGGATAGCCCTGTTATTATTGCGGTAACTTTCTCTGGAATAACTCTGACATTGGTTTGTTTGGCTTTGCAGACTCAAGCTATGCTTGATCAGCTTGCTGACCTTCAAAGAAAGGTATGCACATCAATTATTTGAGTTCTAACATTAGTCGAATTAGTTGAGATGCTCGCTCTTGTTGTGAGGCCGTCATGCATGTTGGGAGTTTGTGCTCGACGCATCGATCCCACCATCGCTTCCGCTGCGCCGGCATGTACAAGGCCCAAACTTCTGGGGAGTATCCATGGAGTGCACCACATTCGTTGGGCCCAACATACATTAAATGACCCATATCCATTTAAAAGGTTGTCTTGTAAGTGGTGATTCATCCAATTGTATATTAAGATCCAACCCTTTTTTCTATTTTTCCAATGTGGGACCTTAACCCTTCACACATGTTCCAACTCTCCCCCTCATGCGTGAACTGTTCATTGAGTCTTGCCCATTTTTTGCATCCAAACTCCCCCTTGATTCTGATCTACTACTCTCAACCCAATTTTCCAAACTAGGCTTATTCTGCACCAACTCCATCGATTCAAATCCATCTATCAAATTCTCCATTGAGAGCCAACGTGTCCAATTAGTGACACCATGCTCATTGACGAGAAACTCCATTGAGAGCCAACGTGCCCATTCATTGGCACCATGCTCCCTGATTGTCAAAGGTGCAACACGTGTTCCATTCGCTTGCATCACCTTGCAACGGGCACTCCGCATTACTTGCACCACTGGATTTTCTGTTTCCATCGCTTGGAGTTCACCATGCAAGCCCATTCATGGCGCGCCAAGAGTCTGCCCATAGATCGTATCGTCAGCCATCGGCTCTGATTCCACTTGTTGGGAGTTTGTGCACGATGCATCGATCCCGCTGCGCCGGCGTACACAAGGCCCAAACTTCTGGGGAGTATCCACGGAGTGCACCATATTCGTTGGGCCCAATATACATCAAATGACCCATATCCACTTAAAAGGGTAACTCTTGTAAGTGGTGAGTCATCCAATAGTATATTAAGGTCCAACCCTTTTTTTATTTTTTCAATGTGGGACTTAACCTTCACACATGTTCCAACAGTGGATAGGGTCCGTTTAATCTTTGTAAACAATATTCCAAGTTTAATAACTTCTACTCTTTTTTTTCTTTTGAAAAATTAGTCTATGATCGTCCTAATGGCTGTGATGAGTTTAACATTCACTTTGGTCATTGCAGGAACAATTGCTAGCTGAATCTAACAAAACCCTGCGAAGGAAGGTACAAAATAAAATCTCCCCCATAATTTTCATGTGAATTAGAAAATATAGATAGATTGTCACTAAAATAGAGATTTGTCCGGTTGTTAACTTTTGAGAACCGGAAATAGTCAGATATTAACAAAGAAAAAAACCACATAAAATAGATCAACTATGCTGAATTTCGATTAGGTGATCCACAAACATATTGGTTTAGGTGATGTTAATACGACGGACATATTTTATTGGTTCCACATGATATTCACAGGGCATTTTTAATTTACTTTTTGCTTTATATTATTGCATGACTCCAAACCTTTTGAAATGGTTTCGTCTCATTGAAAACAAAAAAACATGAAATTTTTTCTCTAGAATTTGCAAGTGTCGCGACAAAGGTGACCTTAAACAAGATCCTAGGATACCTGCGCATAAATTATGAAACTTAAAAATTAATTCATTTTAATTTATGAACCAACCAATATCTATTTGTTGTTTCAGTTGGAAGAATTTGCTAACGAAGTTCCTTTTCAAGTATCGTGGGAGGCCGGAGAGCAAGTGATTCCTTACAACCGCCAGCTTCCTCCCCCGATGGAGGGACTTTTCCAGCCTCTAAGGCTAAATTCTACGCTGCAAAATGGGTATTTAATTAATTTCTATAAGGTTTTTTCACCCTTTTAAACTTTAACATTTCACCCTAATTCACCAATAATATTCCGTATTTTTGTTTTGTTTTGTTATTTTTGGCTTAATTTAGGTACAATAATCCTATGGGTACAGATGAGACGAATATTGCAGGCCCTGCCCAAAATGTCAATGGATTCATTCCTGGCTGGATGCTCTAATCAGTATATTTTTTTTCTCACATCTTTTCCTCCACTTTTGGTGGTTATGATGTACCTTAAACAACTTGTACCTATTGTTTAAGACAATTAAGAATTAATAATCCGACATTAGTCAATGTTTAAGGACAAGAGTGACTGTTTAATTGTAATGAGATATTCCTCAAGTGTTATTTATAATTATATGAATTTGGAACATTATGGACAGTATAAGAAATACTAAAAGGATGGCAAACGCAATACGTGTGTGTAGACACCAATCACATAAGTGGTGGCTAGCTCATGCGGTAGAGCTCTTGGATGCTCCATACTGCATCCCGGGATCGAGTCTCATTCCCCCTTCCCTCTATGTAATACATTACAAATGACGAATAACAAAAAATATATATATAGAACACCAATCACAAATGAGGGGAAAGTAACTGTGGGAGATTTTTTTTGTTTGTGGTACGTTTATTGTTTTGCCTATCCCATTTTGAACGCTTGGAAAATTCAAGTATAATAAAATTAATTTTTGAGGCTCTTCTCATTGTGGCGACCATACAGCTTCAAAATAATTGAGAGGCCGAGTGAGCCTAAACTTAAAAATGACTGTCCAGTTTGCAGGACGAGAACTTAAGATCGAATAATGCATTTTGTCAAGTAAAAAGTTTCAAAAATTTTCGTAAGTTATTAGATACGTAGAAGTTATTTCAATTTATGCAAAAAAGTTAGAATTTGTTATGATAAAATTAGTATTATTGTTTACTTCTCGTTTTACGGACAAGACAATCTTTTGGTATGCAAACATTCCAAAAAATTTCCAACCTTGCTTGCCTTAATCAGATTTGGAGTTTTTGTCAGGATGTGGGATGCCGCATTTGAGTCTTGTCTTTCCAAACTAAATGGCTACAACAAAACCAGGTTTACTTTTCAGGTTGTGCCGCGTTTGTTATCATTGTTCCTTTTGAAATTAGATTTTTATTTTACCCAAAAAAAAAAAAAAAAACCACTTGCTTCAGAATCATTTCGTCTTCAAAACTTTTTTCAGCACTATAGAATAAACTTGTCGTTATGTGTTTTGTCTTGATGATAAAAAAAATAAATTTCGGAACCTAAAAAAAGAGGAATTATTTAGTAGTCAAGGAGCACCGCCACGTGGTGCTCTTGATCACTTTAGAACGACATATTTTATGTGGGGTTAGTACACTTAATCGTGGACCCTACAAGAATATATGATTGTGCAGTGGTCTGGAGCATCACATGGCGATGCTTCCGAACTGTTGATAATTTCACGTAAAAATTAGTACATCCAATATAAATTCCTATGCTGGAGGGAAAAAGAAATTCTTGGATCATTTTTATGAAAGAAACCCCTAGAAAACTATAGAAAAAAGTAAAAGCACACGAATTTTAAATCATTGGTTGAACATTTTGGGGAAAAATAAATTGACAGTATAATTAAATAAATGAGTTGAATTTCAATAATAAAAAATCAACTAAAGAAAAATAAAACTTCAAAATTTGGATAATTTATGTTCCAAGTGAAGGATTTTTCAAATTCAATCTATTTTCAAATCCTCATCCAGACAAAGCGGGGAAATAAAAAAATTCTGGCGGTAAGGTGAAAAACCAATAAAAACAATTAGTACTAACTTATTTAAAAGATAAGGATCCATACCCTTTTTTTAACAGGGGAAAAAAATAAAATAAATGAGGTACCATTTCGTATTAATTAAAGTAATTAATTTCTTCTTACGAAAACCACAACGAACTTGATAAATAAAATACCACCGATGATGGTAGCTTGGTGGGCAAGGTGTCTCACATTTCCAGGGGAGAATCGGTTTCGACTCTTGCCAGTGGCAAAAGATTGTGGGGGTACACACTTATGCACACTTGTACCTAGGTGGTGCTGTTGTGACGGTCTGTCCTCTAACTGGACATTCTACTTGAGGGTTGGGAGCCCCTATGGTCACATCCAAAGAGGGTTGCTACGCTGATTGTCCCCTCCCACCCTTTTTTCTAATAAAAAAAAACTTGATAAATAAAAAAAGATTCATAAAATGAAAAGAAAATTGAAAGCATTGTTTGGGGGAACGAAGAGTCAGAAGACGAGTTTGGTCTATGTACCCTTACTCGATTTGCATTGGGCTCAGAGGCTGGGCCAGGCCCCACCAAAATTCCTTATACAGGCTCTAGTCTGTGTGTCACGATTAGGGAAAGGAAAATAGAGCATCCCATTTTGCAATCAAAGTTTCTACTTTCAAAAATTCTATAAGTACCACACCCACTGGTGTAATTATTCGGTGCTCTTGGACAGAGTCGGCTCTGAGCTAAAGCGAGCGTTGCAGCCAATTTAGGCTTCAAAAAATTACGAATTTCAAGGGCCCCGTATTTTAATACCCTAGGTATCCTTTGCAATACAAAAAACACAAATGGTATATCGTATGTCCAATTTCAAACTCAAAAGAGGCCTAATTTAAATTTCACAAATGCCCCAAACATGCATTATTAAAAACACGCCAAACATCAAACTAAAACTAATGAATTATGTTAATGATGTGGGCCCAAAAGTTTACTAATTTGTCTACTAGGTGGCCTATTAATTAGTGATTTTTGGCTTAATGAAGAATTCTTGTTCAGAAGTATTGGGGCTGGGCATTAATAATATAAAAGGCATTTCCTAATTTAAAATTCACAAATGCCCCAAACATGCATTATTAAAAAAACGCCAAACATCAAACTAAAACTAATGAATTACGTTAATGATGTGGGCCCAAAAGTTTACTAATTTGTCTACTAGGTGACCTATTAATTAGTGATTTTTGGCTTAATGGAGAATTCTTTTGTTCAGAAGTATTGGGGCTGGGCATTAATAATATAAAAGGCATTAGGTTTTTAGCAAAATGGGAGATTTTTCACACAGGAACTGCGCGGAAGAAATTATAGTCAACGACACCACGTTTCGGAGAGGGATACATTGCAGGGAAAGAAAAAGGTCTTTTTTTTGTTTTCGATTTAAGCCTCCAAAAAGTCAGAACCAGCTCTGCTAATTACTTATACAATACAAACCAAAAGGCAAAAGAAAAATAGACGACCCATAGAATTATTACCTTGATGATTGTTGTCTTCTTTTTTTTAACCAAATTGTAATTCCGAGTCCAAGTTTTACATCACTAACCTGTGTACAATTGTTGTAATATTGATTGTAATTCTTTTTTTTTTTTAATTGGCAAATTTTTTTTTTATGAAAACTCGATAGAGGTACATTGAAGAGAAGAGGGAGCAGGGGAGAAGAAGGAAATCAACCAAAGCTTGGAAATAAAGAGCTAGATTGTGATTCTTAAGCTCAAAAAGAAAAAAAGAAAAAAGAGAGATAATTAAATAATGATCCTATTTAGGGTACACCATGTTAATTAGTTTCCTGCCTCGAATTTGGGAGGTTATGTTTCCATTCTTTTTTCTTTGGAAATACTATATCGACCCTAATTTAGGTGGGTTGTATTTTATGATTTTATTTAATTGTAGTTACCTAAAGTAATGGGATTTGATTACATCCATACCTTCCAACAGAAAAGAAAAAAGAGGGGAATTTTGAATTTTCAATATTTCAAATGAACATAGGAATATCGTGAATAAACCATAATATTTTTGTTTTTTTATATTACTACCAAAAAGGCTGTTTATTTCACATACAGTCGATATCATCATGGAATAACAGTCGAAAAATTATACTGCTAAAAACTACTGTTTTTTTAAATTTTCTTAAAAGTAATAGTATCATATAGAGCTCAGCTAATAGACCACCAAAATCTGTTTCACCACCAATATTTGGACGTTTTGTCTGATTTACTGCGTTGAGTTCTTCCTCTTTCTTTTTCAATTGCTGCTCACCATTCATCAATCGTCTTCTCCTCCACAATGTTATATTCATAGTTGTTGAAAACCTACGATACATGATACGTATCCTACGATTCGTATCGTCTCCTTCGGAAAACGATACGTATTGTACCATGTATCCTTTTTGTATAGAAATCTTACGATACGATTGCGTATCCTACAATTTATATGTGTATCCCGATTTAGCACGTATCCTATAATTACTTATTGGAAAAAAGTCGAACCTTATTTTAAGAAGCAGAACCGCAAACGTATTTAATCTAAGTCATTTGATCTAATTATTGCAATATTCAAACACTTGATAGAATTCAACCTCAAATTAGGACTTGAATAGAGGAAAGAACCACAATTTGATTGTGTTTTGCTTGAATCATACTAGGGCTCTTCTTTTCT
>JAXBDA010007527.1:0-17330 GCA_036023075.1 Gaultheria prostrata
ATATATACAAGAAACTTCCAATAAGGGCCCCTTATTGAACTTACCATAAGGACCTCCCATTTTCGGATCAAATTTTGACGATCGAAACCGCTCAATGTTTTTAAAACGTGTTTTTAAGGCCCCCGCTAGAAATCATATAAAAAAAGACCCGGAAGGGCTTGATCCAATCAGTTTTTGATAAAAAAAACGCTATATATTGGCTAGGTCCTTATGGTAAAGTTCAATAAGGGGCACTTATTGGAAGTTGATATATATATACAGAGAGGATCAAGTCAGGACTCCCTGACCTTGCTAAAATCCAGACCTCCCCTCTCCCTGCCATTTCCCGACCATTTGGCCGGCAGATGGGAGGTCCGTATTTTAACAAGGCCAGGGAGTCCTGACTTGATCCTCTCATATATATATATATATATATATATGTATATATGGGGCCGGATCCGTCGACACTCTTTTTGCACACTCATTTTGACACTCCATCTCAACCATAGAAACAGAGGGCTGAGATTAAAACTTAAATGGAGAAACTTCCCCCACGTGTTCTCCCTCACACTTGAACCCTCTCCCTCCCTCTTTACCCAAAAGGGCCAACATTGAACGAAAGCAACTATGTACTCTCCCTCCACGACTGAACCTTCCAGTCCCCTAACCCCTGACGACGAGCCGCCACCGCCACCAACGAAGCTGTCTTCCTCCTCCTCCGATGACCATCCTCTTCCCTCTCTTTCTGTCGCACCCATTGATGCTCACCTCTGTTCTCTCCCTCCCAACAAAGACGGGGACGATTTCTGACATTTAAAGATTGGGGGTTTGACGAGACAAAGCCGCTCAGATCTGATTTTATTTTCTCTAATGCCAAGCCCAATCCCAATTTCACCCTTAAATCTGCATCCATTTTGGGGTCATCGGATTAAATCAAAAAAAAGATTACGCAAATGAGTTATTAGAAAGAGAGAAAAGTCGTTGTGTTTTACATTTTGGGATTGCACTGTTTGTTCTACATTTATATACCTTGGATAATCTAAAATGACTTCTACGAGTTCCAATTTTTTGTATTTTAGTTGCCCAACTAAACAAATGAATGTTTAAGATTTTCAGAGAGTTCTTTATTCTTTTTTAATTTTCCCCTGTGAATCGTGTTCTTGGGGATCGTAATGCCATCCCATGACAACGTCCCTTGGTTTCTGGAGATAAATTACGGCAGAATCAAGGTGGGATCAGCCCTTGCCGCTTAGGTGGGATCAGTCATGGAGGAATCAAGGTGGCATCAGTCGTGGAGGAGAGTACAGACGTGAGGTCGTTCAACGGGAGAGAGGGTTCAGCGTGGGAGAACACATGGGGGATCTTCTCCATTTAAGTTTTAATCTCAACCCTCCATTTCTATGGCTGAGATGGAGTGTCAAAATGTGTGTGCAAAAAAAGTGTCTACGGATCCGGCCCCTATATAATATATATATATATCATAAAATACTATCTCGCCACTCTCAATCTAGGGAGCTTCTCGCTCCATGCAACTAAGGTTGGTATCTTGCCTTTTTTTTTTTTGGTCAAAAGCGATACTCCATTCATTGAAAACGCAAACGATACTCATAATTCAAAACGGGGAATTCCCCTTAAAGATCAAGGAATCCCGAAAGCATACTGATGGAAACTCTTTTATCCCCTCTGACCGAGGGCATGCGCATTGCTATTACCCCGCGTCTGATGAATTGAACCGAATTCGGAGTTAGCCCTTCTCAAATCAAACTTAGTGTCATGACTATCACCTCCACTTCATGATTCACCGGTGTGGTGCCATTAGCCATGTTCACCAGCACTTTGGCATCTCCCTCAAAGATGATAGCCCCATAACCTTGCATACAAGTAAGATCCGTAGCCTCGTGGAGCACCAAGGCTTCTACCATAACCATACTCCCTGACTCCCTGCCGCCGCAATCCAACCTGACCGAGCCAAAATGGTCATCCTTACCACTATCCCATGTTAATTGTGTAGTTTTTTACTCATTCTAAATCAAGCATCGTCTAGACTCTAAAAAGGCAAAAGTTCATTGGAGTCGTAATTTCAAGAGTGTTGTCGTCCAATCAGATATAAGAACTTAAGAAGCATGAAGTGTAGCTTTTTTTTTTTTTTTTTTTTCAGAAAACTCCGTTTTCTGGACCAGTCATTGTTCACAATCTTTCAAGCGAATAAAGCCCCTCAACTTTCGTGGAAAAGCAATCCCACAGTCCTCCAGCACAGGGTCCCCCTAAAACTGGTGCAAAATCTCACATCAACTGACCCTGTAAAAGTTGAATTTTGAGATTTAGGAGTGAATAAACTGAACCCTCGGTAATGAGCCCATTGTTTCAGCTACCTAATGTAGGACTTTTGGTTCATGGAATATCAATCCGTTCATGCATATGTGATCAGTGGCAGCATGCCTAACCAATCATATGATTAAGACCCTCAATTTTCATCTTTTCCATTTCAAACTGGATTTGACATGTTGCTTAACTAGAAAACCATCAAGGCATTCGAAATATATATATTCCATATCTCCTGTGCATTGAGCCAATATTTAATTCTCTAAGGAGAATATTTCACTAAGGATCGCTCTGTGCATTTATGCGGTATAATTTGTAAGACAATTTACGCGTTAATTAGTAATATTGGGTGGAGAGAGAGAATATGCGATTATAATTTGTACGACAATTTACACGTTAGTAATAGTGTGTGGGGAGAGAGAGGATTCGATACAATTTGTACGACAACTTACGCGTTAGTAATATTGTATGGGGAGAGAGAGGATGCGATATAATTTGTACGACAATTTACGCGTTAGTAATAGTGTGTGGGGAGAATGAGAGGAGAGAGATGCAGATGGAGATTTTAAAAAATTACTCTCTTCCTTTTTCAGTGTGTTCAATTTCAACTTTTATGAAGTCATTAGTACATTTTAGAAATTTCAAATTTTCATTAGTTAGGTTTATTGGCGATTTCCGGATATCGAAAATCCTTGGAGTCTGTATTCACTCTTTTTACATTTGAGCATTGGGGAGGTGGTTTTATTTTTATGTCTAGTTTCTCCACTCGTTGATCAAGAATCGTCGAGAAGTCTGTTGCTTTGAAGAATGCTAAATCGTTCAAGAGGTATATGCATAGCACTTTCATTTCATGCATCTCGTAGTTTATGGCATTTAGATTCTTGTTTTGTCTTTGGTTTCTCTAGAGAATTTGCTTCGCTTAATTTCATCATTAGTATCATTCATGGAGATATCGCCATTGCATTTTACCAACTAACCTTTCCAAATTGAAGTTCCTTTTAAGGGCAAAAAGAGAAAACAATCCACATGTATCAACTTTTACCTATGGGTGAGTATGAACAGATTGGTCAAGTTATATAGTAAACCAAGAACCACACCACTACCTATGGATTATGAATTTGGAGAACCAAATCATTCAATAAAATTCATAACAAAAAATTATTCAATGTATCCAAATAAATTCTATATGTATATATTATACCGTTCTGATCGATTTGGAACCAGAATCGTCAATGTAAATCCACAGACCAAACCTTAACATGGTTTCTAATATTTTAAAACCAAGACCAAACCACTTTACTAAAAAAAACCAATCCAAACCATTCTATCTTTTAAGCTTCCGGAGGGCCTTTGTCGACAAATTGCAGCGGCTATGGCTAGATTTTGGTGGGATGAGAAGAGCAACGAGAGGAGAATTCACTGGATGAGATGGAGTCGATTATGCAAACCTAAGTTCAAAGGAGGGTTGGGTTTTCGTAGCCTTAGCACATATAATTTGGCCCTTTTAGCCAAGCAGGGGTGGAGGCTCATGGTTGCCCCAAATGCCTCATGGCGAGAGTTCTCAAGAGGAATTATTTTCGAGACTCACCTTTTCTTGATGCAAACCTTAGGAATAATCCGTTGTGGGTATGGAGGAGTATTTGGGAGAGCAAGATGGTGTTGCAAGCTGGGATGCGTTGGTCAACTGGTAATGGAGAATCGGTTCGAATCGATGAGGATCCTTAACTGCCAAAACCAGGGGTTTTCAAGCCTCAAAGACATATGGAGGACACTGTGTTGTGAGGGTGAGCAACCTCATTAATTCTGATGCAGTAAAGTGGAAGGAGGAGGTGATTGTTCGTCTCTTTGCTACGGACGATGTTCGTTTGACACTTGGTATCCCACTATCTATAACCAACAATGCTGATGAATTAATCTAGCATTTCCCTCAGACAGGTAAATATAATGTCAAGTCAGGTTATTTGGTGGCTTTGGATCGGATTCCAATGGAGATGTGGGGGTTGGTTTTTGGGTCTAAGGAAGTAGATGGATGGTTAGGATGTTTAGGATGTGTAGGGTTTAACTCTCCTCCCATGGTTTTTCAAAGGAAATGGTTAGGGAAAATGGTGGAAAAGAAGATAAAATGGGGAGATCCAAAGGATGAACACCAGATTCTGGGCTGAGTTTCCCAGCAGAGTCGCCAACTGTGATGCTCGGCAGGGACGGAGCCCAAGAGGGGGGAGGTGGCACGTGCCATCCCCCGATTCAAAAATATCACCCAAAAAAAAATCGCGAAAAATCATAGTAATAGATAAAACAATAGGAAATATGTGAATAAGTAATGCAGTTGTCCCCGTGGTCGAAGTGCGAACCCTCATTCCTCAATAACTTGGGTTCAAGTCCTGACAAGTGATTTTTTTTCTTTTTCCCCACCTGAGCGCTCTCTCTCTCTCTCTCTCTCTCTCTATCTCTCTCTCTCTCTCTCTCTCTCTCTCTCTCTCTCTCTCTCTCTCCAGGTTTGATAATTTTCTTTACTACTTAGAGAGGAGCGTGAGACATTTTAACATTAAATTTTTTCCAATGTTTTAGCATTTTCACTACATATTTTTTCGCAGACTATATTGGTATGAATGTACAATGAAAAAAGGAAATCACAAATATGTCAATTTACATGTGTGTGTGAATAATTTAGGGATTCCTTGTCTTTTTACACAGAGAGCGAAAGAGAAATTTTCTATTGTGGCTCCGGTATTCATAAAACTTGTCAATATTTTTTTATAGTGAAGTACTTCGACTAGCTAGTTATTTACGAGTATACAAAAAAAGAAAAAATATGTACAAAAAAATGAAAAAAATAAAATTTAGAGCATTGTCGGTTGGAATCAAGAAAAATTAATATCGTAGGGTTTTGTATTTGAGTACTATAAGAGAGTTGGAGAAAGCCTTTATTATTAAAAAAAAAAACATATATAACAATACCTAATTATATGACTTCCTAATTAATTTTTTCTTTATATTTTTCCTTATACATGTAACTTGTTTTCTATTGAGCGGTGCAACCCCCATGGCCGACTCCAGGCTCCGTCCCTAGTGTTCGATTTTCTGATGAACCCTTCAGATGACTCTTTTCCATCGGAATGAACTGGATCTAGCTCCTTAAGGTACCCCTGCACACGTAGCACCCGCCAGTAGCACCCAACCTGGCCGGGATGTGGCCAGGGAAGGCACTCTGATAGGGTTAGAGTGAATTGTGTTCCTTTCTAGGCTTGCTTCTCTTCCTTTATATAGATCACCTTGGCTTGGGCTCCAAGTACAAGGGTAGATCAGTCAATTTGGATTGGATGATGTAACAATGCGTCACGGGCCAAATCCAATATCATTCCATGGGATTGTCTCAAATCATAGCGCGATGCGTGTCGTTACGGCTCGGCTGCTGTCATGGTGACGTAGGGAAGTTTTTTTGCACGCACATGGCTCGTTGCGAGCAGTAACCGCCTCGGGTGACAACACCCCTGACGTGTCGAATTTACCACTTTCCGTATTCCTCGCGAGTCATTTCTGTTATACCTGGCTCGGATGACTCGTCCGGATCAACCTTATCATAGCCGAGATGCCGACTCTTGCCGGATTGTACCGTTTGTTTCGGTACGCCTTTATTGGGCACGGAAGGTGACTCGGCACACTCCTCTTTAATGGGTGGGCTCTGTCCTGTTCAACATCTGGGCCTTTGGTCCAAACCATCCGTGACCCATATGATCATTATATTTCGGCCCACTACACGCACGTAGGGTTCCTTCAACTATAAATTGTTCGTAAAACAATTTGGCTTTCTCTGTATTGAGTTAGTGATTGTGGTGTTCTTATTTTTAAATACATTTCTTAATTAAGTAAGAGACAGAGACTCATGTGACAATATACAGTGGGGTCACAAAATCTTACTTTTTGCTTAATAATCCGAGGATATCGCTAGAACTTGAAGAGAAAGGGAGTAGAGATATATTCTCATTCCGTACCTAGCAGATAAGCTAGTAGTAAGAAACACAGGTTCCACGGATGAATTGGGTCCTTATCAGTCTACTTTTGAAGCCAATTCATGAATCAATTTACAGAAAAAGGGCAACTTGACATTTCCTTTATATGATTAATACTGTACCTTATTTAACTCGGAGAGAAGCAATCACAATCAGTTATAAAAAGCCAAATACTTCACATCTATGCACCGCCCAAAATACTTTTGATGAAAAACGATAAACAAAAACAGCTCATCATTTGGATGTGGTTATGTGAGTGAAAAGTTGTGTTCCTTTGTGTGAAAAGTTTGTATTGAATTGTGAAATTTCTTGAGGGTCCTATTTACAAATAATTGGCTAGATGTAGGTAGCCATAACAAAGTTTTTGTTTTAGGCGAGCGATATGAGATAGAGCCAATATTTTTCCACCGAGAGAGCCTGCAAGCAATTGATAACCTCTGATTTTTACTTAGTGGAGAAAATATACTCATACTCCATTCACGCTGCCAAAACCATAATAAATTTGCCACCTTTTTTTGACAAAATTCAAGTCCAGCCATGTACTATTTTTTTCCGTCAGAAAATGGCAGTCATCTTTAGTGCAATATTGGCTTCGTAGAAATTGTCTCATCATCCGAGCCAACTAAGAGCATCCTCATCAGGGGAGGCAAATTCCCTTGACGGCTATTTTATTGGGTGTAAGAGAAAAAAACACCCAAAAATCAGACTCAACAATTTTTTTGTAAATTTGCAAAATCTGAAACTTTGCTACAGTAACCCGGCAAATCAGGCGTGGTACTGTTCACAGGTTAGGAATAATTTAATAATTTCTCTCTCTTCTGACTTCATTGAGTAGTGTTTTTTTTTTTTTGGCGAGTAGGAGTATAAATAAAGAGTAGTTTAATATTGTGAAGTTAGAATAGAGTGTCTGATTTTGTGAGTTTTTTAAAAAGTGACTTGCTAATTTATAAAAGGTATTTTTGAGGTTAAATTTGGTCCAAGTTTTACCTCCCTTGATGAGGATGCCCTAACTTGGGTCAAAAAATCCGATCCATTTAAGACAATGATCTCAGTTGAGATTGCAATACTAAATTAAAAATTTGGTGGGATGCACTAGAGTCTAAGAGCTTTCGGATAAGTAGGAGTAAAATTGAGTGTATGGGTTTATAAGTTTAGGGATACCAGAAGTGTGTACGAAAAAGAGTGATGATTCAAGACCGGGAGATACCAAAGAGTGACCATTATAAGTATTTAGGCTCTATTATTATTCAAGATAGAGAGATTGTAGATGATGTGACCCATAGGATCCAAGTGGGGTTGTTCAAGTGGAGAAACGTTACTGGTGTACTGCGTGACAAGAGAGTATCCACAAAATTGAAGGGAAAATTCTATAGAGCTGCCATAAGACCAGTGATGCTTTACGGGACAGAATGCTGGCCTATTAAGAAACAGCAGGTGAACAAGATAAGTGTAGCGGAAATGAGAATGTTGAAGTGGATGTGTGGTAAGACTAGACGAGATGTGATTAGAAATGAAACAGTCTACGATATGGTAGGAGTGGTACCTGTAGAGGAGAAGTTGAGGGAGAATAGGCTTAGGTGGTTTGGGCATGTCTATCGAAGATCAGCGGATGCAATAGTTAAAAAAGTGGATTGGATAGCTTTGCATAGCAACGCTCTGGGGAGGGGAAGACCCAAATTGACATTAAATGCGGTAGTACGCAAGGATTTAAGTCTACTAGGGCTAAGTGAGCAAGCAGCACTTGACAGAGCTCAATGGAGGAAAAAGATTCTTGTAGCCAACCCCAATTGATTTGGGACATAAAGGCTCAGTTGGTTCGGTTTGGTTTGGTTATCTCAGGTGAGACTGTGCCAAAATGAGACCAAATTATTTTGTTGTTGTTTTTTAACATTTTTACACTGTAGTAAACCAAAAATTATTTTTGGCAAAACCATGCCTTTTGATACCAATGCTGGAGTAATTAACCAGATTTTAGCTGCTCCAGTATGCGATATGGAATATATAAAGTCTAAAGTCCTTTTGTAATGATAATTGTTTATCTAGAAGCTTGGCATTTTGAAGTATTCCTTTTTATATATGTCATAGACAACTCCATGGACTACAAACAGCTCACTTTAGTAATTAATTACTCATCTATAACTTATGTCGCGAAAATAACAGCCGAAAAGCGCAGTCACCTCCACTCACGTCCTTCTCAAGGGTTTCATAAAACCTTTTCTTTCAAAGTAGGAATCATGCGGCTTTCACACTGCAAAAGGTCGTCTCATTGTTTCATATTTTTGGCTAGAGGGGGTAGTAACGCAGGATTTGTGTCTAGGAGGGGCCAAATCACATCTATTTCAATATTACTAATAAAAATGTATTTTATAGTCATATATAGATACTTGAGAGGCAGGGGCGGTCCCAAGGGGGACCCAGACAGAAATCCTGCATTTGCCACTATTCGGAGGTCTAAGGAAGAACCGATATCTTTTATTTTTGACGAATGAACTACCCCACAAATGGGCCGCTAATTGGAACCCACTGTACATCACAATCCTCCGGGTGACCGACCAACCACCACAGCCCTACCAACAGGTTCAGCAGGTATGAACCCTGGTAAAACTCGAACCTTGCCCACATTGAGCAAAGTCAAGTGCTTTCCCCTGGGCAATCCCATGGGTGGTAAGAGAGAGAGACGATATTGTTATATGTTCATAGCCACCATTCAATTTTGTACACGCAACTTTAAAAAAGATTGATAAATTAAAATTTTAGAGAATTTTTCCATAAACATACAGGATGTTTTAAGAATTTTTTTTTGGCTCAAGGTACTTGTTGGGGCCAATCCAAGATTTGGAGTTGTGCAAGGACTTGATCGTACTCCGGCACCCCATTTGTTTGCCAATGGCTGGAGCACAAGATTGTTTGCCACTAAAAAGTCCTTTTAGCTTCATTTTTGTGACATCAGGGACAACCTGGAAATTTTTCGTTGTCGCGGGCCATCTTAGAAACATTGACACGAGCATTTGAAAACTTTTTCATATGTTATTAATTAGTGCTTGAAAAGTGGGTTGAGATTTTGCGAGTGAATTTGTAGGCAGTCCAATACTTTATGAGTCTCTCTCAATGCTTATATTTTCCTATTTTACCAATTAATTTAATTGTTTTATGTTGTATTGAACAAAAATTTGCTTCACCGTTTAAAAAAAAAATCAAACATATGTGCATTTAGCATCAGAAAAAGTAGGAGGCAATATCTAATCTTCCGTGCAATTTGACAAGAAAAGCAAGATATCGATCTTTCGGAGTTGAGCTAGGTTATAAAAAAAATAAAAATAAAATAAAAAAAAAACCTCAGGAGTTAAACAATCACACGCAGATAATGAATTTATCTTTGAGCTATATTACCCACCACTTGGTTAATATAGGAAACAAGCTTTTACATGGTTTGCCCAGGGTTCAATACATACGCACATACTTAAATTAAATTATCATTGTTTTCAAACCCTCATCTCATCTTTCTCTCCTCCCTCCATCCAAATACTGTTGTAATTCAATTCGTGTCATTCAAAAGAATCCAAAAAGTGAAATTTTTTGACAAAAAGATTAAAATGAATCTTATTTTGATCTAGAACTATATTATGAATTTTATGTGCAAAAAACTTTTAAAAATTGAACAGAATTTTTTTTTATAGATAAGGGATTTTAAAGGAGTAAAATCGTCACTTTCGTTCATTCCACCGACAGAGTTACCCATTTTTTCATTTCATATAAATAAGGGGTATGTTTGGGCGCTTTTAAACGTTAGGGGATCTCCGTGTCCAAAGGCATACATGAAGGGGTCTCCATGAAATTGCACCTTATAAATAAATGGTTTTGGTGATACCATCCCATGTGTCAATGTGTATGTTTTTTTGTCCAACAATTATATAGAAGCAAACATACATAGCTCTCACGGTATGCAAGGTTTTGTCATGCTCATGTATCATGTATTAGTATGCTACTGCAGCTGTTATTTTTTATTTTTTTTCTATATACTTAATGCTCCATCAGTTTTACATAAATAGTAGCGTATCAGCAAAGTGTCCGTGCCTAAAAGCACTTTTCTAATAATTTCAGTACACAACCTAATCTTACGACCTTGCCCCACTCGTGCCTAAAGGCACTTCACCCTAAAAAAAATCGACCCTGAAATAAACCAATCACGTTTTAATCAATTCTGGTAGTAATGTACCAATTCCGAGCAGTTTCAATACAGCAGGTCCAATTATACCAACCACCCAACCAGGCCAAAAGATGATTCTTTAATTAATCTTTACATAATGCTCCATCCCATTCAGTAATAGACTTGAAGGAAAAAAGAATAAAATAGAAGTCATATATGTATGGTTTCTGTTAAGGATTTGTGAACCATCAAGTCCTCTAAAGTTTCTTGCGGAAATCGCACATAACCCAATAAAATCTCACTCCCAATGCAATACAATTGCACCTAAACAAAATCAAAGTGAAAAAATAACGCCAAACAAAGCCATTTAAGTCACTGGCAAAACTAAGTTCAAAAGATCCAATGGAAAAGATGTAGCAAGGGGTGTGTATCAACGTTAATGGGATTCTGTAAGTCTCGCAAACATGAAGATTTTGTCTTGGAATATTAGGGGGTTGGGAAAATCGGTTAAAAGGAGGAAACTTAAGAAGTTACTTTTTGTTAAAAATGTGGATATTCCACTTCTTCAAGAAACCATATTGACGTCTATCAATTGCTGTTAGGAGGTTTAAGGGGCTATCCTTCAAAGGATTCAATGCTTCTCTTGGTTTTTCAGGTCTGGTCTAATTTTCTGATTTGGTGGAAATTTAATGGGTAATTTCTCAATCAATTGCCAGTCTTTTATTTGATGGAAGGTTTAGAATTTGATTCAAGGAAGAAGAATGATCTGGGAGGTTATTCTTTAGCAGTCTTATGGACTTCTTGGAATAACAGAAATGCATTGATCTTTGAAGGTTCTGTTCAGAATTAGGTTAAAATCTCTGATCTTTTTAAGATTAGAGTGGTTTTATGGGTGAAGGCCATTGATGGGGGCAACAGATTCTCTACGGATGATTTCCTCTTTAGGCTTCAAAGCATTTTGGGATCTTTATTTTGTCTTTTCTGAAATTCTTTGGCCATGTCCTAGAGTTCTCTTTTGCTGGTGTGCGTCTGTGGTTGGTTTCTTGCCAACCTAGGGTCCAGAGCAAATTGTCTCGCCTAGTGGTTGAATTCTTCCACTAGTCGTAATTAACTTTATCCCCATCTTTTTTAATCTTTGTATTCCGTTCAGAAATTAATAAAGTTTTTTGCCTTTCAGAAAAACATTAATGGGCAGTAAGTTATATAGATAAACTTACTCTAACTGTAGAACCAATGACACACCTAAGAACAAACCATTCAGGTTTAAAAAACTTTTATTTTCGATGTGGAGATCTACCAGACATAGGACCTATGTTTTTTTAAAATATATAACATTGTCTTTGAACTTATTGCACAAGTGTTTCTATGTTTCATTACGTTGAGGTATATAATATAGAGTTCCTTGAAATATATAACTCAACTTAAGATTGAATCTCCAAATGCTCACTAATTAGAGCATTTTCATATATAGACATAATCACACTCGCAAAAAAGATTTTTTCCACATAGTCACAATCTTTCTTACCATTGCTCTTTTTATTATTTGAAATAAATTGAGTCTAATACCAAACTAAATAGAAAACACTACATTTCGCTGGTAGGTAAGAAACAGTTTTTTTGTTTTTGTGCAAATAAGGAATAGACTCTTCTTTAATAAAGAAAGTGTGAGGTATATTTTTTTGGTATTTGATCTCACCCCATAGATTAATTTTTCCTTTGTGCAATTTAAATCCTAGAATAGAAATCTGCTCAATATGGTGCTTGAATTTTGAAGATAAAAGGATAACCACCCTTCTGTCAACTAAACACTAAGAGGAATGCTAGAGGCACTAACTAGTACCCCAACTATTACACTAAATGTACACATGGCACTACCACATTAATGCATTATGACATATATGGATAAACTCATCCAGTAAGAGAGTGTCACACACACATTTAGTGTTATAGTTTGTACATTAGTTAGTGCCTCTAACATTACTTGAATACTAAACTCGGAAATCAATCTCAGCTATAATGATGCCACGTAGGACATTTTCACATTTTCTCAAAACTGCTCTACGTTGTAATTAACATGTAGATAATTAGAAGAAGAAAAAATTGTAATAACAGTTTTACTCATGTAGAAATTCTTCAAACAAAAATCACTGGTAGAGTTGCCAAATTGGAATTAGGGATGTTTTTATGGGATTGTGGGATTGATAACAAAACAATCCTGCATAACTTTCCAAAAATGAACAAACCCCTTCGGGCTTCAGGGTCTATTGTAAATTTTTGAAGGAAGGAGTCTATAATTGTTGTGTTAATGTTTGGAATCTTTTGGAATGTTTCAAGTTCGAACTTTCCTCTTAATAAAGAATGTTTTAATATTTTATGTTCTTTCTATATTGGGTTTTGATAATTTTTATCAAGGTTATACTCGAAAGGTGTCCCCTCTATATAAAATTCATGAATCCACCGCTACATAAAAATATACTGACTATACGTAGTCATGCCTCCATCATGTTTACAATAATTGGTTAGATTTATCTCATTGTTTGTGAGAACCATCCGAGCCGTATCTAGGGAAGAGATAAGGGAAGACCACCTGAGCGAACCGATTGAGGGTACTTGACTTATCCAAACCAAACCATAGCGGCTGAAAGCCAATCCTATCACGAGCAGCATCGCTGCTTGTTCAGCAAGCATTCACGGTTTTTTTTTTTTTTCAATATCCCTCCATAAATTGTAACGCCCCAAATTTCATAAAATATATATAAGTACATAATCCACGTGGAGGTCAACAACTTCCAGGGTCAAAGTCAAATTACATGTTCAAAGTCAATGAAAGTCAAAGTTTAGGGCACCCGAATCAATTACATAAGCCGAATAGTCTTCACAAGTTTCTAGCAAAAAATACATGAATTACAAGTTAAACGTTCATCTTTTCAAAAAGTAATACTAATCCATGATCATGTAACTCGCCCAATTAACTTTCAAAATAATGAAGTCATGCATGCACATTCACACGCCAAATCATGTTCCGCCTTGTTGAGTACCTGAAAATTATAAGGGTGAGCTCACTAGCCCAGTAGGAAAACATCAATCAATTCTAAATGTAAATGAGATGCTCATGAGGTACAACAAATGAAGGAAATTCAACGAGAGTAACCAAAGAAATCACGGAAAGTCGAATATAGAAGTGTAGTTCAAGATTCGTCACATTGGATCAACAATCACTCCGTTGTGTCCAAAACATACAAAGTGTACCACTCATGTTCTCTATACACCCTCATCATGCGTCTTATTCAATTATTTCATTCAATATAATCCGGGAATACCATAAAAGGCCTCGTGTTACTCCGGGCATGCCATATAGGCCCCGTGTCACTCCGGGCATACCCTTTCGGGCCCCGTGTCAATCTTTTCATCATTTAATATCATTTCATGCTCAATCGATTCTTTTAAGTGTCCATGCAATAGCTCAACTCAAATCAAAGCTCAAAAATCCTAGTTCGCTCGATAACCGTCAACTCGCGTCATTAAGTGTCAAACCCGTCCCAAGGGAACTTAAGAACTTAACAAATATCTTTCATGATGTTCATGGTAGGTATCTCAAAGTGCTTCAAGGCAATAAGAACAAGTATAGCACCTACGTTACCTGATCGAAGGCCAAAAGGGGTCAAAAAAGGCCAAAATTGACAAAAGGGCAGTTGGATCGATCCATAAGCAGAAGTGGATCGATCCAATGTCCTCTGCTCCCAAGAAAAAATAAAGTGGGTCGATCCATGACCAGAATTGGATCGATCCAACTGGGTTACGAGCTAAATTGAGCACAACTCTAGGGAATTTTGATGGGTTTTGGTCCAAGGATTTTGTGAGAACTTTGGAAGGTGAGTTAGGCCATCAATTTGGGACCCAACAACAACAAGTGAATACAATGTAGGATTCATAGGTTAGGTTCATATGGCATTTTCCCATTTCCAAAGTGAATAAAACACCAATTCAAAGGTTCCTTTCAAACTTCAAATATTCAAAGGTAAGGGAGCATGGTATGATTCAATTAGCAACTAGAGAACATGGAATTCAAGCAAGGGAGCAATAAGCTAGGTACAATTCATCTTAAACTTGCTACAACAAAGCCTCACAATCAAATTTAGCAAGACTAGGAAGATTTGAACATCAATAAGGATATACCCACAAACAATCAACATATTGGATTGCGAAATGATAGAGATTCCCCTACCTCTTATGATTTTGGCTTGGTAACACCTCCAATGGCAAAACCCTGACCCTTGCTTCAACTCCAAGAGAATTTCTTCAAACACCGGGTTGCAAAAGATACACCAACGCGTAGATCATGAACTTTTAGGAAGGTTTTGTGAAGGAGTTAAGATTGGAAGTGAGTTTTTAGCTTGGGTTTGTGAGGAGAGTAAAGGAAGGGAGTTATGGAGGAGAGAGGGCCAGCCAAAAAAACATGGGGGGTTTGGTCTCTTTCTCTCTCTTCCTATACACCACACAACACATTTACACTTTACACTAATTACACCCTTGATCCAAATATGACTTGTGTAATTCAAATACACCCCAATCAACTTGTATCTCACCAACACTCCTACACTGAGTCAATTTTGTCATTTCATTCAATTCCTCACATTACCCCATTGTTATTTACGAAAAATAAATATAAAAGTGGACACGTGTCCGACACATATCCAATACGAAACGACTAAAATAACCAAAAACTCACATTGATCAAGCCAAAAATAGTTCCGGATATTTCTCCCTCATCTCATCTTCCCTTTCCCATGTCGATTCTTCGCTCCCGAAGTTATTCCATAATACCCGAACCAACCGAATCATTTTACCCCTTAGCGTTTTCTCTTTCGTATGCATAACCTGTATCGGTTTTTCCCCATATGACGCATCGGCCTCTAGCTCTAGTTCGGACCATTCTAACACATGCGACGGATCCGGCTCGTATTTCTTCAACATTGAGACGTGGAAAACATCATGAACCCCCGATAACCGTGGCGGCAAGGCCAAACGATACTTGACTTCCCCAATCTTCTCTATAATGTCAAACGGCCCAATATAACTTGGTGACCATTTACCCCCTTGTCCAAAACGCGATAAGCCCCGACGCGGTGATATCATGAGAAATACATGATCTCCTACTTCAAACGATAATGGACGTCTACGACGGTCGGCATAACTCTTTTGGTGACTTTGGGCGGTTAGTAAGCGTTGACGAATCACCTTGACCTTCTCGGTTGTTGCCTGTTGAGCTTCCTTATCGGTTGTTGCCTCTTGAGCTTCCTTAAGCCTCTTCCGGATTACTCTCATGTCATCGGCGGTTTCGTTAACTAATTTGGGTCCCACTAATGTCGCTTCTCCCAATTCGGTCCAACATATCGGCGATGTGCAGTGAAGATCAAACCCTTAACAATTCAGGGAGAAGGCTTTACGATCTACCTTTGTTGTGGTCCCATTCGTTTTTCCCATAAAGGTATGTGTTTCTTTACTTTTATAGAGTGTATGTTAATGCTTAATTGGCAAAAGTCATACCCAAATCCAAAAAATGTCAATTTTTAAACAAAGACAATAAAGTAAATGTTGCATTTTTATATTGTTGTGGTCCCATTCATTGTCATTATACTAATACATACAATGTACTCAATGATTTTCAGACGGATAAGAAGTCCACCATCGTGGACACTTATTCGGTGACCCTACTAGGTATGTGTACGGCTTAGTAAACAATGTGGATGATTGTGATACAAATATGTGGTCCAAATTTGAGGCTAAAGATATAGTTCAGAGGCTTGGTTCTTGTAGGTGGAAGTTGTTGTGGTTTAGGGTTCCTAATCTTAGTATGGATGAAGGTAGGAGGCTTATACAGTCCTGAGGTAGTTAGGGCCATGAGCAGATAGAAATGTATATGAAACATGTTATAAAGGATCAGGAAGATAATGGCTTGGCACCCCTACCCCACCCCTAACAAATATTCCAATGACTGAAAATGAAACCCATGAAACTACTGAAATGTTTGATGTGAATATAGATGAGGAGAATGGAAAATGTGTTTACTATAATTGTGACTTAGAAGACAATGAAATCCATACTAATTCTCCCACGTAGTGATGCTAGTGACTATGATTATGTGATGTTTGACAAACAAAGTACTTAGCCAATTCAATCTTTTGCACCCAGCCATCTCCATCTCCAGCCCCACAAAACCCAAAATGCAGTAAAGGAAAAAGGAAGAAAACCACTTGCAAGGGACCAATGAAGTGGAAAACTACAAGTCCTGAGAAAAATAGAATGAAATCTAATATTTCCAATTGCACACTCAAGGAATTCAATCTTCTCCAATTTCCATAAATCTAATATGTAGTAGGTGCAGCTTTTGTAATTGGTTTTGGCACTCTAAAACTCTGCATTGACTCTACAATTGTGTATTGACTCTAGAACAGTATAAAGACACAGCTTTTGTTGTTTTTGGTCCATGTTTGGGCAGTAATCTTTAGCTTATTATATGTAAGGACACGGCTTTTGATATTTTTGGTGTAATAATCCGAAAATTTTGATAAAATTTAGGATTATTTAATTTCGTTTTAATTACTTTAATTTTGTTATTAAATTTCTAATTGCACTTAGGACCCTTAATTTGTAATTACTACAGTTTATACCCTAATACTTTCTAATTTCTACAAATTCGACCTAAGGCACGTTTACTTTTTAATCGCGAGCATTACATTTTTATAAATTCATTCCATACATAATTATACACTCTTATACACATACACAAGCCATATTTGTACACATACACACATATATGTATACATAGACTTCAAAAAATCATCCTCCCACTCTCCAATCCTCCACCCACC
>JAXBDA010007528.1:5385-17325 GCA_036023075.1 Gaultheria prostrata
GTGGGTGTGGGTGTGGGTGTGGGTGTCTCTGTTCAACTCACGGAGTTTTGGTTGCATACGACCGATGAAGCAAGTATGGTATTCAATTTTATCCCCCACCGTTAACATTCAGCTGTTACACGGTCTTGGGTAGAACTCAACCCCAAAAGCTAGCTCATGAAGTTAACTCATGAAGTGAGGGTGCCCTCAAGCTTATATATTTCATATTACTTTGGTACCCAGGTGATGTGGGAATTCGCTTTACACCCTCCCTCACGTGCATCGTGCTCACCCGACATCACCTGTCGCGTGCAGGCAAGAGACACTCATCCTACCCATCTCTGGTACTATGTTGCATAGTCTTGGGTAGAACTCAACTCCAAAAGTCAGCTCATGAAATGAGGGTGCTCTCACGCTTATATAGTTCATATTACTTTGGTACCCAGGCAATGTGGGACTTCGCTTCACATCAGCTTGGTACGGTCGTTTTATTCGTGGATGGGGTTTGGAAAGCCAGTAATCTTTGTTGGCCATATATAAACTTCATGTTGTAGCTCCAGTCCTATCCAAATTGAAAACTTTGGCAATGTAGTTGGCTCTCTAATGGGCTTTCTTCCACAAAATTAGTGTTTTTTTGTCATCCCAACCGTCCTAATGTTGATTTGCATATAAAGTTTTGTGGGAACCGTTTGCCGGAGATAGATTTCACAGTTGGCTTTTTGCAGGGTGTAGAAGTTCTTCAGTGAAGTACTGCAGGCCTGCAGCCCAGCTCATTGTCTACCTAATAAGCTAGCCTTGGCTAGCTTCTTACGTTCCTTGATCAGTTATGGCACACACTGCACGTCGTCCTTTTGTTCTTGTTGGCTCTACTGTAACCTGTTTATTATGTATGAGTGTCCTGTATCCCATTTTTCTTTCAGGCATTGGACTAGGTCACTTGTGGTTTGTTACGCGGTTTGAATGTATTGAAATATGTTCTCTCCAAAATTACTACAATATGTGTTTGTTCATGTCGTTAATTGTATAAACAAGGATGTACTGATTGATATGTCCGTATGAACCTGTATTATTGTACTTGATCGGAGTTTGGTTAAGTGTGATTGAAGTCAAATCACATAATTCGCATGGGTGAACGAAATCGAGATTGACAACATGAAATCGCCTTCGTAAAATATCACGACAACATGAAAGCGCCTTTGTAAAATATCAAGATTTGTGAGATTGAGGATTGACGAGCATAGAATGAAGATTGAGAGCAAGCGCGGAGAGTCCTTTTGTGAAAGAGGATTGAAGATGGTATGACAAATGAAATTTTGGCATCTATTTATCATTCTGAAATGAACAAAAGTACTTCAAGTGGTCATGCATTATTAATGCTTTGGATTTTGAATGAAGAAAGCAAAGTAATACTAACAAAAATTGGATAGAGTCTCTAAACCTATCTTGTTTGATGCCTTCGGACTTTAGTTTAGTGCATGGTTCCACAGCATAACATGCCTTACATTCTTGATCTTCTATCTTACAACCGAGCCGTTATTTCAATAGTAAAATATTTTAGCGCAGCCATTTTATACATATATATAGTCCTCCTCGCTAATACCCCTCCCTCTTGATTAGGGATTACATGAATAATGTTATTGTTGCAGAGAAGTTGTCCGGTGAGCAAACTACTAGATGAGTCTAATAATTTTACAAATAGGTAAGAGAATGTAAATTACAAGAACTTTTGGGTCACTACCCTATATTAAGTCAAGTTTCCTCTTCAAACTAAAACCCTAGCAATTGACAGTCAAATACTATCGTTTTCCGATGGTAAATTTTAGTGGGACAAAAGGTTTCCAAGAAATTGTGAAAACTTTTATTTTTTGGAAAATGATTTTTAGAATGTATTTAACTTGAAGTATTTTACAAGGAAAATATTTTTTTGCCTGTTGAAAAAAATTTTAGAAATAATTTTAGACTTATTCAAGTATGGTATTTTGAATCAAGGGCTTGTAACCTAGCGGTTATCTCCTGATTCTCCTGCAAAGGAGATCAGGGTTCGAACCTCGGTAGACGCGTTTAGGGTTTAGGGCTATGGATAACTTCTAGACCCTCTCTATCTAATTCACTAACTCCCCCCTAACTCTCCACCGATGTATATCGAATGGCAAAAAATATGATATTTTGGACCAGTTGAAAGATTTTTTGGACTTGAAATAGAGATAGGCCGAGCCCACTCCGAGTCAAGAAGCCCAACTTAAAACCCCAACTTCTGACCCAAAACTGTAGTATTGCGGCCACGATGTAGAACTTTGCGGCTATTTTGTGAAAGTTTGTCTCCCTTTCCGTAAATTACAAGAACTTCAGGGGTACTACTGTTATTAGGTCGGGTTTCCTCTTCGAACTAAAACCCTAGTAGCTGACACTCGTAGATTATTGTTTCCAATGGTGAAGAAGAGAAAAGCTCCCGCAGTAGCGGATGTTGAAGAAGAACCTCAGAAAACAATTGCAGATCATTATTCCTCGTCCGAAGATGGAGACGAAGAATCCGAAGACGTAGAAGAAGAATCTGAAGCTGAATCAGAAGATGATGATGATGAATCAGAAGAAGAAGATGATGATGATGAAGAAGAAGAAGACGAGGAAGCGAAGAGGGATACTCTAAAGAAGCTTCTAGAACCCTTCGGAAAAGACCAGATAATCGAATTCTTGAAACAAGCCGCACTGAAAAACCCTAAAATCGTCGAACGACTCACTCAGTCGGCCGAGTCGGACCCGGTTCACCGTAAGATATTTATCCACGGGCTCGGGTGGGACGCCACCTCGGAACAAGTTCTCTCTGTCTTCAAGAAGTACGGCGAAATCGAAGAATGCAAAGTAGTATCGGATAAACTCACAGGTCAAAATCAAATACTGTTATTTATTTGACATAATTTGAGAGACTGAGTGGTATCAATGCATTTCTTTTAAATTTTGTAGTGATTTTACATGAAATTTCTTTTGCCGATCAAAAAAAACTCACAGGTCGATCAAAGGGGTACGCATTCGTTTTGTTCAAGTTCCGAAACGGAGCTCGAAAGGCCCTCAAGCATTCCCAGAAGAAGGTGGGCAACAGAATGACCTCGTGCCAGCTAGCTTCCGCGGGTTCTGTACCTAATAACAACCAATCATCATCGGTTCCTTCCAGTGGCAGGAAAATATATGTGATGAATGTGGGTCCTCAGATTAATCCGGAGAAGCTTCGGTCGTTCTTTGCCAAGTTTGGGGAGATTGAGGAAGGTCCTATGGGGGTTGACAATGTGACTGGAAAGTTCAAAGGGTACGCGCTTTTCGTTTATAAGACGGCGGAGGGGTGTAAAAAGGCTTTAGAAGAGCCTATGAAGGTGTTTGAAGGTACCCAGTTGCAGTGCCGAAGGGCAGTGGAGGGCAATCGGGGGAATAAAAATCAGACAGGGGGTGGTGCTGCTTCAACACATCAGACTGATATTGCTACTGTGAATTATGGTATGGGTGTGAATCCAGCCACGGTTATGGTGGGTCAAAATCCGGGTATTGGGTTGGCGAATCCGTTGCTGGCATCGGCATTGGGTCAGACGGTTTTCCCTTCTCCAGCTGCTGCTACCGGGTTTCCCCATTCAATCAGGACAAACCCCGCATTGGGATTGGGTTTTGGGGGGAATTATGGTATAAATAACATAAGCCCAAGCATGATTGGTAGTTATAGTTCCCAAGCGGCTTTGCAGGGTAGTCATGGTCCCCAACTGGCAGCTTTGCAGGGTGCTTATGGTTCCACTTCCCAAGCGGGAGCTTTGCAGGGTCTGGGTGCTTACCAGAGTGCTCAATTGGGACAATCTTCTGCTGGAGCAACAGCAACGGCCGCAGCAACAGCACGGCCACAATCTGGTTTTGGAACTGCGGCAACTACCTTTCCTCCTTACTTTGGCCGCTAGGTGAGAAGACACTGCTAGGACGTCTTTCATTTGGGTGACAAGCCCTCCTTTGTTCTTCATTTTGCTAAATATCAATTTAACATGTCTGTATCTTGTTTCGTATTTGCTATGATTCCTCCATATTCAGTTTTGGCATGCATATATTCTCGCACGATTCTGTTTGATGGGTACAAATTGTTTCGATCAAGTTCTTTAGTCCAAAACGTAGTTCCTACAATATTAATTTTCCTGCTGCTTCTGCAAATTATTTGCTATTTGCTGTCTATTTCTGACACGACTGGTAGTATTCTATGCTTCATTGGTTATGGAATAGAAATTGTTTCACCGCCACCCTCGTCATCATGGTATGGGTTGTAATCATACATTTTGGAGTTGTTCACATCTTCTGGATTGCAGGTATACAGACTTAAAATATGACTGTGCACTGGTTTGGGGTCTCCAATGTCAGGGTCCATTTGGTTTCTTAATTTGTTGCCATATGCAAATTACTTTGGTCTGATTTCGCTTCATGATTTAATGTGGGTTTGAGCCATCTGAACAATTGACCTATACGTGGAACCCATATTTGAATTGGGGGTCAGCCATTTAAGCTTTTGCTTGGTTTGTCTCCCTTTTATTTGAGTTGTATTATTGTTCTGTTTGGGGAATATTAACCAGGGTACCGGGCCATTTTATGATAGGTGTTGAGATCTTGGAATTCAAAAATCTTTAACCATGCAATATCCCTTAAATTTTTTTCCGAGTTCTTTTCTTATATTCTTTATTTTACCCTTGAAGTAGCTTATGTTAGTGATCTCCTAACAAAAAGCAATATGCTTTGGGCAAAGAACTGCATTTGAAGTGGACTTGACAACTGGGGGTTCGACTTTGTTTAATTGCTCTGAAGTTCATAAAAAATTCATGCCTTTTCCCCTACCATACTTTGATCTGTTGAAATTTTGGTTTTTTTTGTATTTATATGATAAGTTTCTGTAATTCAAATCTTTAGGAGGGGATAGAATATGTTTCGAAAACCTTGTTGAAGCAAGGGAGAGACTAGAGAAAGATAGGAGTATACAATTGCAACTTAGTTCATGAAAAAAGCAGCAGGGTTACAGACTTACAGTTTATAAGAAAATATCTGTACTGCATGCTTCACTGACAATGTACTGTACTCCGCTGTGCCTTTGGTTGGTTTGGGAGACCTAAGGTGAGAGAGTTCGGTTGTGTTTGGTATGGGTTTTGAGGGAGGTTTTTGGGGTAATGAGTGGAGAGAGAGAGAGAGAGAGAAAAATGGGAGTAATAATTAAAGAGAGAACTTATTGGAGTCCGTGCACAGAGAGAAATTTGGAAAACCAAGGCCTTAGAGTGGTTACTGTTATTCCAGGAAGCAATTTAATCTATCGTTATCTAGTTGTTTGTGTCATTCTCAAGGAAACAAAATGTTGTCCTTAGTTTCCAATTGCATGGAGGACATCAAACTATCATTTATTGCCTCCGAAGGAAAGCCAGCGCTCCTCATCTATGTGATGTGGTAGCAGGACATCTAGATGGAAATTCCTATTTACACTATTCTTTATATGCTTAGGTAACCTGTTGTAGACTTCAGATGTGAGGGGAATGATAGGGGGCGATAGAGGTGAGCTTTTCGGAATCCGGGGTATTGAATATGGCATACTGCTAAACGCATGCCAAATCTAGAGCAATTTCTCATGAGAACTCTACGAGTTATAAATGCTAAATGCTAAATGCTGTAGGGCTCTTTGAGGTACTGCTGTATCTTATATATTTTGGAATATCTTTTGTTTGCTGGGGTGTTTGTAGCATCTTATTTTTAGTTTTGTGTCTGTCACTTCTGGGTCGTCTGAGGTAATTTTCAGTGTTGCCCTCTTGAATACTTCACTTTGCGGCTCATACTCGTCTACTTCATAAGTTTTTGGGATCGGTAACCAGCTAAATTTGATTCCTGGAATCTAAACTTCTACAGGCTTCTAAATATTTGCAGAAGATGCTATTTTCGCTACATCCGACTCCCTGAAGATGTTTTCTCCACTCAATTTATTCCTGGATTGAAAGGTGGTAAAAGCAAAGCTGTGGATTTGATAGGGATGTGAGAATTGATGTTGGAATGAATGATCCCAGTTTTCTTGGCTTCTTTTTGGATATTTCTCTTGCGCCAGCATAAGAGCACTCTGTTGTAGCAATTTTTTTTTGATTGGCAAAAAAAATATACCTTATTGAACATGATGTTGCTTCTTTGGGGTAAAGCTGAACCTTTTCCATTTAACTTTTCTACTAGCTGTTCAGCAGTTTCTATGATTTTTTTTTATATACTCGAATTATTTCTATCATGCCGAGAAAAATTTGGGTGTTTTGTTGGGTACCACGTGGCGGTATACAGCGCACATCTCGGCCATCTAAGTGTTTTTTATGGTCCTTATTTTAGAGAGAGAAAGAGGAGAGAGGGGGAGGGAAAAATCTGAGCCGTACAAAGGTATAGAATATTGTTCTGGAGATCGGGTTTGGACCTCTCATCACTGTCTTCCATAATTTCGTTTGTTACTCCTATGACAAATGCAAAGACCTCTAGGCAATTTTTGTATTGGAATTGGCTCTTGGGTGAAACAAGGCTTATTGCTGAAAAAAGCTGGACAGCCCTAAACTTGCTCCTCGAAATTACCCCTTCAAGATTAATTAAGGCTGAGTTTGTCATTTGATTTTATGGGAAATCTTACAAAATTTACTGGATGATTTTATGGGATTTCACATTTTAGCACGTTGATTTTTTGACTCATAAAATCAACGTGCTAAAATATGAAATCCCATAAAAATCATCCAATTAATTTTATTGGAAATCCCAGTAATATGCGTCCTCTTGCATTGAAAACAATTTGCTCGGTCCTAAATAAAGTCAAGGTGAACCCAAATTCATACATATTTTAAACCTTTTTTCAAAAATTACATGTACTCGTTCATGTCTTTTATTTTGCTAGGAAAAGATTTCGAAATTTTCCAGTCCAAAATGCTTGGAAAAAGAAAAGGTACGCATGTTATTGGATATTTCAGATTTTTTACCTCCTTTTATAGGAGAAAAACATGGGTGCGTGTAGGGTATGGTTATGTGGTGTCCGACCACGCATTTCAGCCATCCAAAACTTGGATATTTCAGATTTTTTACCTCCTTTTATAGGAGAAAAACATGGGTGCGTATAGGGTATGGTTATGTGGTATCCGACCACACATTTCAGCCATCCAAAACTGTTTTGGATGGCCCAGATTTATTCTCCCCTCTCATTCCTCTTTCCCTCTTTGCAATCTGGGCCGTCTAAAATTTAGAGTTTAGACGACCGAGATGCGTAGTTCCGCACCACATAACTATACCCTACACGCACCTAAGTTTTTCTCCATTTCATAATCGTAAAAGGAGGCCTAGAAAAAGGTGTTGATAGGGGTAGTGAATATGAAGGAAGCCAAAAGCAACGAGTGAGGAGTCTCTCATGAGAACTATTCATGTGGTTTTTCATGTGACACAAAACCACATCTACAATAATTTTATTTGGCAATCAAAACTATTTATGTCGTAAGTTTTAATGTGCTTGTTGTCCATATCAAAAATCAAGATGCTCGGATATCGATAATCAAATTGTATCTAAAAGTATAAAAAGTAAAACAAAAAATTGTAAAAACCCCAAAGGTTTACTAAGGAAGAATTTTTTTTAGATTGTTATTCATCATCTTTAGGGTCCTCTTATCTAAATTATTTTTAGCTTCGTTATTTAAATTTATACTTTTTCGCTTTCTCTCATCCAGACCAATGCATTTAAGGCATAGATAGCACAATAGCTCCGCCATTGGAACTGCACTACGTGATGGTACTCTTCGAGTATTGAATAATCTTTTCTTTTTTACAATGGTTTTTCTTTCTAAATTTTTTTGTACAATATTTTTTATCGGCTTTTGTACATATTTCCATAGAAGTCTCGTTGAGTTTTCTTTAGTCCAATCCGATCCAATTTTGGGCTATTGTGGGCACGGAGGGGCCCATAATAATGATCAGGATCGTTCATGTCGTAGAACTCATTGATTATGTTGTCGACATCAAGGTTCGTATGATCTAACGTCGATAGGTACATGAACAAAATAAATTTGTACTCCCTCCGTCCCTAAACAAATATCCGGACCGCAAATCTAGGCCTTTAAAAACACGCACTTTTTCCCGTCAAATTTTTTTTGAAAAAAATTAAAAAATAAATAGTTTGATTGTCAAGCTATTTATTTGTCATTTTTTAATAATTTTTTTAAAAGAAAAAAGTGAATATTTTTAAAGGCTTTAAGTTTACACTCTGGACATTTATTTAGGAACCGAGAAAATATAAGAAAAAATACGCAATTTTTGTTTCAAATTATTTTTCGACATCACATTTTCTTTGTATGAAACTGTTTTGTTCATGTACCCTACCAATGTTCGATTGGACTAAATGTGGGCTATGTACATAAATAGGTTTACAAAATGAACAATTCCGATCATCCAAATGACCCAAAACTGGATCATATAAAAACTGGACGGGACGTCAGTCCGAAAAGAAGCTTCACTCTCCCTCTCTGCGATGCCAAACCTTCCCGACGAGATCATCTTCGACATACTCTCGAGACTCCCCGTCGTCTCCCTCTGTAAATTCAGGTGCGTATCCAGACCATGGCGTTCTCTAATCTCCCACCCTCATTTTATAAGAACACACCTCGATCGCAACACCAAACTCAAGCACGAGAGTTTGATTCTTATTTTCCCTCGCTACTTATACTCCGTGGAACTCGAATCGTCGCAATTCGGGGACCAATCAGTGGCAGTGCTCCTGAATTTCCCACTCGATCGAGACCCTATTTATTGTGATCAGGTTTATGGTTCGTGTGATGGCTTGGTATTGATGCTTGATCGTTGCTTTAATTGTTCTTTGGTGATGGTGAACCCATCAACTAGAGAAGTTAGAAAATTACCAGAATCCCCTTTTAACATCGACGACCCTAGAAGAGGTTTAACTGATTATGGGTTTGGTTATGACTCATCCATTGATGACTACAAAATTGTGAGTATTTGCAATTATAATAATGCAGTCTGTGTGTATGCCTTAAATGCCAATTCCTGGAGAAGGATTGAGAACACTCCTTACAAATATATTAGTTGTAGACGTCAATCAGCAGCTTTTGTTTGTGGTGCACTTCATTGGTTAGCTAGCAATGGTACGGATGATGTTATCATTGCTCTCGGTTTAGCAGATGAAAAGTTTCGGACAGTACCGTCACCTGGTTGTATTGGTGACGAACTTTGTGTTCTTGGAGGGTGCCTTTGTGTGTTAGTTGCGCAGACTCATCGAGTAGATGTTTGGGTGATGAAAAAGTATGGTGTTAGAGATTCCTGGACTGAATTTACAGTAACTTATCATGATAGTTTTCAGCCTTGGAGACCCTTGAGTTTATCTAGTACTGGTCAAATTTTGTTTGACACAGAACGAAGCCAACTAGTTGTCTTTGATCCATGGGAGGAAAAATGCAAGGAGCTAGTGGTTCAGGGCTGTCCAAAATGGGCTGAAGGAGGAACTTATGTGGCAAGCCTTGTTTCACCCAATAGGCTATTCTCCTAGTTAGGTACAGTGTATGAACTTTGCAGTATTTTCTCATTGTGTCTGTGTTTTCATTGTTGCATTGCTATCTATTCTTGTTTATGACGCTTCCAATGATGCAATTTGTATGTAGTGTTGCTTGCGTATTTGGTCTTAGAATGTTTCTCTTAATAAACCACTGGATAGAATTTTTGAAATAATTTTTAGCCTTTTCAATTTATTTTCAACTCCGCCTGGGTAGCCTTATCTTTTTTAGCCTTATTTTCAATTTTTAGCCTTATCTTTTTTTCCAGCAGGTCCCAAGTCCGGATAAAGGACACGAGGGTTGTGTGTTAGGTAGCTCACAGCTAGCACGTAAAAAATTCCGTCAAATCTTTATGACATGAATCCTAATACATTACGCAACATGTAGCCTTTGATAGAACTCAATAGAAAAACTGGATTCACGTAGTTGACCCCAATTGATTGGGACATAAGGCTCGGTTTGGTTTTGTTTGGTTTTGTTTCAATTTATTTTCGGTCATACTTATGGTTAGTCGGATTTTGTGAGTGGATTGTCGTATAATTCTTTATGTGAAGCAAAAGAAAAACAGACATAGGAAAAGTAATGTTTGTCAATGATGATTTTGTGAAATTTTGTCCCTTCTTTTACACAAATCTCCGAATTGCAAACGGATGGAATCATTGTCGAAGATCATGTCCAAACTTTCAAGGCTTCAAAGGCTATATGGAAGAAAATGCGGTAAGATTAGTGTTTACGACAAGGGATGATGTGGTAAAAAATGATATGATTTTATTCAACTTGTTAAGTATCTAGCATTTGACAAAGAGAATAACGAAGAAGCATTCATGTAGCCGATCCAATTGTGCGGGGACACTAGTCATGGTTTGATTTGGTTTGGTTTACTTTAGTATTTCAGTTTCTTATTACCATTCATTTGTGAATTTTGCCTTATACAGGGTGTTTGGCATGATTTGAAAATGGTAATATCATTGTGGTACAGTTGCTTTCTCCCTATAATGCTTTGTTTGTTTAATCACTCCATGTGTGTTGATTTGACTTCTCGGACCCACTCCTTTGGGGATCTTCTAACGATGGGGACTTCACTGTGAGTTCAACTTACTTTTCCCTTTCAAATGAGGAGCACATATTCGAAACATGCAAGGAAAGTTGCCCCAGTCTTCCTAAACCTGCCATCCATAGTTCATGGACATTCATCTGGTTATAGCCTATTCTCTTCAAAATAGTCCCTTCAAAATCAAATTCTTGTTCTGACAAGTTTTGGATGATTGTCTTTTCTGGATGCGCTTCTATATTACACGGGGAGAACCTGTTTATGTAACAAACACAGCGAAAGCACGCTCGAGATTTTGGTGTATTGTGAGTCTATGACTTGGTTTGTCTCAGATTTAGGCCAGCCTTTTTCCTTAGCATTGCTCCTCTTTTGTGCTTAGATAGGAGAATGGCACGACAATACTAATCTTCCCTCCATGTAGCTCCTCGGTTCTTGGAGGTTTAGGGGGCCACTATTTTAGTGATACTCTGAGAGCAGCCACTTTGTGCATATTGCCAAAGGTTAGTTCTGTCTCCAATCATCCCCCGCCTATACCCCAATGATTGGGGACTAGATGGGTTCTGTTATTGTTGTTGTACATTTGTCCACCTCATAATGATTAGAGAGAGGTCCGTCCAAGACCTCATCTCTCACTCAACAAAGCGTCCAACATCATCTGTGCTGCATAAAATCATCTTTATACGTTCTGTAGGAAACCGCTGTAAGGAAACATTTCTACTTTTGACATTTATTGTGGCTATGCTTTCCATGAGCGTTCTACAAAAGGGGGAGTTGGTACTATTTTTGCATGTAATTCAAGATTGGTGGGATCCTTTATGAGGAGATACATAACTCAGAGACAATCCGCTTCAAATGCTTCCCTTATCTTTGATCAGAGATGGGCCATGAATCACTCATGTCTTCATATAGATATTTGTACCGATCTTAGTGACTGCCTCTCTCTTTCCAGAGGTTCACATTTCTGCAATTGCAACCCTGTGGTGTGTTGACTTCTATTATCTAGCACACTCCTCTCACCCATGCAGAATTATTCTATGCCATAGCAATATTATCTCTCATGCTCTAGCAATGACAATGGCAAAGTTTGCAGCTTTAACTGGACTTCATTCCGAGGCACCCATATTGATTTTCTTATTAGGAATTTTTAGTTTTTATTGGATAATAGGAAGAGTATAAATGCTTTCATTTGCATATGGAATCTCCCTCTTACTAGGCATATTATATGCTGCATTGTACTTTGTAATGTACGTTAGATGTTTGAAGACTGTAAACTTATCGTACTCGAGATGTATTAAATCATATTCTCCTCTAATTTTTGACCAACATTCTGCAGGAAACTGTTGGTGCTTGGAGTCA
>JAXBDA010007529.1:0-17324 GCA_036023075.1 Gaultheria prostrata
GATCTCATTGAAAACTTTAATACGGTGCAAAAAAAATTCAAAAATTATTTTGATAAATCCATTAATTTTTAGTTTGAAAATTGCACGTAGTTTCATAGTGAGCAAACAAATTGGGACAGAGGGAGTACAATAGAGGGCTGTGAAAGAGAGAAAACAGATCTCGTTGAAGTCCACAATTGGGTATGAGATTCGAGATATAAGGGAATAGAGCAGACGATCGTAAGGTAAGGTCGAGCTTTATTCGTGCTATAATCGGGTTTAGATGAAAAGAAACAATTCCGATCCACCATGCGCTCGTGTCTACGGAGGAGAGGTAACCCTAATTTTGCCATCCGAAATTCTAAAAAAATTCCAACAGAAAGAATCATACTTCGATTGTATTTTGCCAAAATCATATCAGGGTTCTTCTTTTCTTTCCTAGACTAAGGCTGCAAAAAACTTTAATGTGATAGGCCCTAGTTGAGAAACTGAAAATTTTGCATCTTAATTTTTTTTTAATTTTATAAATGTGAACATGGTTTGGTGGTGGTATTATGTGTATCTATTGTTTAATGGTATATTAATTATGATAACATTTTTTTAAGTATAAACTAAAAGTATATTAGCGCAAAAAGTAAAATCCAAATAAGGTCACTTAACAAAATCAAAAGATGGAAGTTATTATCAAAGGAGATACAAATATATAATTTTTATAAACTCTGGAATATCTAGCTCTAGAAACTCTAGAATATCCTTGTGAAATATCTAGAGTGTTTTTTTTTTTTTTTGAGAATTAGTCACATGTATAATTCTAGAATTTACCTCAAAATTATCTTGATGAAAATATCTTTGGACTAGAGTCTTCCATTGAGTAGTATAAATAGGAATGTGTTCAAGTGTAATATAAATAGTCTTTTTCCCCACTCTTGTCATAAGTATTCTCCCTATTCTAAAAATCTTGTTCAACTAAGTATTGGAAACTCTTACTCTTCCAATAAACGTATCTTAAGATACACGATACCTATCCCGATATGATCTATACATTGAAAATTGACACACGATACGTATCCCCATTTGAAAACACCGTAACACCAAGATTCAACGATGATAAGGCGATAACACTCATGTAAGTGTTGGTTATTTAATCCACAAGTTTCGCTGAGTTCCCACACCAAAAGGTAACGTGCTTTGTGAAATGTTAACAGGAGGAGGGAATCAAGAGAATGGTTTCAAAAGTAGGGGAGGACTGTGCATTTTTAGAAATCACAGAAGAGGTCTATGCATGTGTCAGAAACCACAGGGAGGTGAGTGATATGTTTCCCTTTTTCTTTTCTGTTTATTTAATGTAGATTACTACTTTTACATGATAAAAATCAGATCACTTGTGAGTCAATAAAGACTTGTTCGATTCATTATTTTTTTTCTCAACAAATTCAACGCAAAGGGGTTTACCCGTAGTACCCACTACACGTTCACTCGACACAGTCCGACAATAGAAACTGAAACAAAACCTGAAAACCTGCGCTGGGTTTGGAAATTGGTAGTTATAACAACAGGAAAAACAAGAAAATTTCATTTACTATTAAAATAATTAAAAAGAACTTGAGCTATTTGTTACGTACAATTTTTTTTCAAAAGAAATACAACCATTTATTAAACACGTTATCAAAATATTAGTATTATCACCGAACAAAGTTGAAAAGTGCCCTTATTACAAACTTTTAGGCATAAAGTGCGAGAAATAGAAAGTTTCCTTATTACAAACTTACAAGTATAATTAAGTACTACATCAACATGTCACATTTCCCACATCTCATTTGGTGCGAATAGGAAATTGCAAAATGGCTGGAAAAGCGGATAATTCGTGGACGTGTGTGTGTCAGAAGAAGTTTGCTACAATGGAAGACCTTTCAAACCATAAGAAGGTCCACCGAAAGGCAACCACTCGATCCGAAGCCTACCAAAAAATCCTTCGCTCCCTCAAAAAGTAAGTTTAATTTGCGTGCCGGAGCGAAGGACTTTTTTGTAGGCTCCAGAGAGGTTACATTCTGGAGTGATGCTTAGAGAGTTGAATCATACCTACATTACTCTCATTCCTAAGACACCGAACCCCTTTTCGGTTAATGATTTCAGGCCTAGTAGTTTATGTAATGTGGTTTATAAAATTATTGCGCACGTGTTGGTGAATCGTTTGCGTGGGGTTTTGGGGGGCTTAGTCTCTGAATTTCAAAACGCCTTCGTTCCTAGAAGACAGATTTCGGATAATATTTATTTGGCTCATGAGATTATGAAATTCATTTGACATAAAAAAGCTGGGAGCAAAGAGTTTTTTGCTCTAAAGTTAGATATGAATAAAGTATATGATAGAATCAGTTGGACTTTTTTGGTTGAGGTGATGAGGAAAATGGGTTTTAGCCCTAAGTGGCTTGATCTTATTTATTAATGTGTTTCGATCGTGTCTTTTGCGGTTTTGGTCAATGGAGGTAGGTCGGAGATTTTTAGACCAACCAGTGGGTTAAGGTAGGGTGCCAAACAAGGTAACAAGGAGGGAAAGGGGTACTAATTAGCCCAACCCCCTCATCCCTCTTCCATATATCTCATCAAAACATGCCCTAAGGGGTATTATTTAGTAAGTGTGGACCCCACATTGATGTAACATTTATGAAGGTGATTAAATAATAAATAGTATGTGGTTAGGATGTAGCAAGTATGGACAGTGCGACTTGCGAGGAGTCTTCTGATGAACTTAAAATTGGAACGAAAGATCAAAATAGTGCATAGATAAGATGGAAGAGGCTTCCACAATTTTTTTTTTGTTAAAGTGTAAACATTCTGATGCAAATTCTAGACATGTTAGTGATGTTCATGGTCAATCTTGTAGAAGATCTTTCTCACCTTTTTGAGGGGCTACTTCTTAGTAGACAGGTCACTTATTCTTCTTGCACGCTGCATTTTCAAATTACTAAGTTAGGGAAAAATAAAAATAAAAATATACTATATATAAACAAGTCTATATGTAAACAAATACATAGACAATAGTATATTTCACCTTTCGATGGTGCATATGACTTCTTTTTTGGTTTTGGTGTTGTGGCTTTGAGGTGGGTTAAACCGTGCATCACGAGGGCAGCCCTACTCCCAAAGGTGGAGTTGGGACAATACTGACACTTATAAATCATGTCTCCTGCGGATAAAAAAAAAAAACCATATGAGTAGATCCACTGACGTTGATATGAGAGAGAGAGTGTACCTCCATTTCTAGAGTAATATGTTTACTGTTCTAGGTGTTTTTTTTTGTGCAAAGGAATACTTCTAGGTTCAATTTTTAATAATAAAAGCACAAATCCTCAAATCAAACACAGAATGAAGGCACAAATGATGCCCAAATCGAACACAAAAAACAATTCAAACTCAGAATCTGTCAGTAAATTGGACGTGGTATGCTATAAACAGTAATGCCCAGAATGTACTTAAAAGGGAAATTCAGACACAGTTATGTAGGAGTACAGAATAGTATAGTAGATCCGATTGAGAGAGAGAGAGAGGAACGGAAATCCTGAGGGGACGGACCCCTATGTACAAATCATGTACCGATAGGTGCCGGGGATCCTCTTGTGGATCCCACAAGGTCGATCCGAGCCGTTCATCCATCTCAAAATCGAATTCCAAGGGGCTTCTCTAGGAGATCAACTCGATTGGACGTCTTCAATTTTTGAACGAAATGGGGTGATTTTGGATTAAGCACTTAGAGACGTCCGATCGAGTTGATTTTCGCGAAGGCCCACTTGGAATTTGATTTTGAGATGGATGAACGGCTCAGATTGGCCGTGCGGGACCCACAAGAGGTCCTCGGCGCCGATCAGCACATTATCTGTGCATAGGGTTTGGTCCCCTCAGGATTTCCGTTCCGCTCTCTCTCTCTCTCCCTTAATTGGATCTACTATACTATTCTGTACTCCTACATAACTATGTTTGAATTTCCCTTTTTAAGTATATTCCGAGCATTACTGTTTATAGCATACCACGTCCCATTTACTGAACAGATTCTGAGTTTGAATTGTTTTCTGTGTTCGATTTGGGCATTTGTGCCTTTATTTTGTGTTTGATTTGGGGATTTGTGCCTTTATTCTTAAAAATTGAACCTAGAAGTATTCCTTTGCAACAACAAAAAAAAAAAAACACAAGCATATTACCCTAGAAATGGAGGTACACTCCCTCTCTCATGTCAACGTCAGTGGATCTACTCACATGGGTTTTTTTTTATCCGCATGAGACATGGTTTATAAGTGCCGATATTGTCCCAACTCCACCTTTGGGAGTAGGGCTGCCCTCGTGATGCACTGTTTAACCCACCTCAAAGCCACAACACCAAAACCGAAAAAGAAGTCATACGCACCATCGAAAGGTGAAAGATACTATTGTATATGTATTTATTTATATATAGACTTGTTTATATATAGTATATTTATATTTATAGTTTTTCATACTTAGTAATTTGAAAATGCAGCTTGCAAGAAGAATAAGTGACCTGTCTGCTCAAAAGCAGCCCCTCGAAAAGGTGAGAAAGATCTTCTACAAGATTGACCATAAATATCACTAACATGTCTAGAATTTGCATCAGAATGTTGACACTTTAACAAAAAAAAAAATTGTGGAAGCCTCTTTCACCTTATCTGCGCACTATTGTAATCTTTCGTTCCAGTTTCAAGTTCATCAGAAGACTCCTTGCACTGTCCATACTTGCTACATCTAAACCACATAGCCGATCTTTCTTTTTGACAGGACAGGATGCTAGAGTGGCGGAGCGCGGCTCGACGTAGCTGCGCGCACCCCGGTGGGAGGGGGGGGGGGGGTGTTGCAGAGCGCATACACCTTGGCAAGAGGTGTGTGAGTGGAGGCATCCTAGTTGAAGGGGTGCGGCACTCGGGTTTTCTGATCAGCTGCGAATTCTAGCTTGCAAGGATACATCCTTTCAGGTGGAGTATTCCGAATTGGGAGTACGGTGTTGCTCGACTGGTTGATGAGATAGGCGCTCGCTAGTTGTAGCTGATTGGAGGTGGCAACATGTAGGTGCTGCTGGGACTACATTTATCCACTCGGGTTGGAGAGGGTGCCGGAGAGGCTTAAGCCCAAGGTTCGCTAGGGTTTCCTTAGAATTACCCTAGGTCTATAAATACTCTTATTGTCTCTTTTTATCGGAGTGTGGTAGCACAATGTGAGCGAGACAGACTAAGAGTGTGAGAAGGGGAGCCGGTTGTGGTTTCCCCCGGAGAGGGGTCCGGTTGTGGCTCCCCGGAGAGGTTTTTCATGTGTATGTATTGTAAATATATACGACGGAGTTTTCCTCAAGATTTTTGTGTGTGTTTCGTGTGTGACACGGAAAGCACAACAGAAGAGGCGATTAGTTAAGGTGCGTGTAAGGCTGTAAGCTAGCCTAGAAATTCTTGACTGTCGAAAGAAAAATCTAAAAAATAATATTAGACCATGGGATACGTCAATGTTGAATTGATAGAAATCATAGAATGCGCCACACTTTATGAAATATAGACATATTCTACCAATACACCTCTATGTGCCACTTTCTCACCAAAGTAATATAGTGAAAAACAAATCACCACTTTATATTCCACAAGCCCTTTCTGAAACGAGAAGTTTGTATGGACGGGATACTAGGCTAAAGTGAGCATCCAAGCTTGGGGTCGGCCTTCGGAAACCTAAACATCGGGGTCGGCCAACCTCATTATGCTCCAGATATTAAGGAAAATTAAGGAAAATTTAAAGCATCCTAGTACATGTTCCGAACAACATAGTAGCAATCATTTGTGATAAATAATAAAATGTCCCAGCTAGGTACTGAAAATTAGAAAAACGCACCAGATTTAATGCCATCTTCAAGGTCTTTATCCTGATGCGAAATCCCTCTGAATCCCTGAGGGAGGCGCTTCACCGGAAAGACCTCTTTGAACCGCTCTTGTGGTTGCAGGAAGGTGGGGGCTGACGTGACCTCGCTGGAAACCCTAGCAGCTGACTGAAGAAGAAAACCTGCACACTGAGCACCCATGTTAGCGCCTAGCCCGAATGGTGGTGGTTCGGGAAGGCACTCCGACGGTCAAGTAAGTGACCGGAAGTGGTGATGTGACTAGAAATCTAGATAGAGAAAGAGGAGTTAAGAGGGTATTGAATATAGAGAGAGGAACCTTTAATGAGGTAGGTGAAGGGGTATTTATAGGTGAGATGGTGCGTGTCTACCATGCCCCTCGGATACCCCACCCGCGCTGTCCATACCTGATGCTCATGTCCCATCACCAGAAAGCTCTTGGCAAACATTTATACCTCGGCCGCCCTCGAGCCTTGGGATTCGGCTGACATCATGCCTATTACGCATAAAGTCAACTCATTTGGGAGCACTCCCCGGTTAACCACGTGGTCTTGTAGGTATACCCTTTTAGGTAGTAGGTTGACGCCATTAATGCTCCTTGCAGGTTGTCGGGGACGCCTGGTGCCGAGCCCTTGATATCCCGCCAGACGCCAAAAGGCCAACATCCACCGATTCAGCCTCACGGGCGTTGGGGGGGAGTAGCCGAGGCCGCTAAGGGGGTTGCCCACCGGATTGATTTATCCGAGTGGTAAGACTGTATCCAAACCGTTCAGCGTCCTCCCGAGAGCTTGTATTGCCGAGGTCAAGACACGGTGGCGGAGCGTACCCCATGCCCGACATTTTCGCCGTCCGTCGTGTCGTGTCACCGAGTGCCGAGAGCGGACATTCATAGCCGCGTGACCATCATTAGCCGTGTTTGCAAGGCCGGACCTAATGACCCGTGGCGAATCTTGGGGGCTGTAGTGAACCCGGCCGCTACAATCCCATTGTTCATTGCGCCCCGTCCCCAAATATTAATCCCAAATCTGTATAATTTTGTAACACTCTTGTTCTGTATGGGCACGCTTGTGGGTGTGCCTAGATATAAATTACATAAGCCATTTCCTAGCAATGAAAAAAGGAACCAAACTCTAAATTAAGAAGCACTATACTTTGACATAAGCGTCCCAAACGTCATCCCCCACCGGATTCGGGGTCCCTGTAGTGCCCCAAAGCACCTACTACCATTTGTTGTGAGTCATCCCAGGAGAACCCATTTTGTTTAAGCAGAGAAGTTACATCAATGTAGTACTTCCATAGTTTCTTGTATCGATGTCTTAAAACCCTCTTGCTATGTTGTTGACCGAATTTCGAATTGAACAACGTTAGCATATTTGTCGATGCCTGTTTGCTGAATGTATTGTCAGGCTTATTGCCTCCTCCTTGTTGGTTCAACATCAGCTGAATGAAATATTGGTCCATGGCTGATGTCCAATCTGTCCTCAAACGCTCACTACTTGAATGAACCGGGGTACCAACTCCATTTCCTATAGAGTGAATTGAAATTTAAGTAACCCATTACTATGATATATCCATAACCCTTAAGAATAAGAGGCTTAGGCAATTGAGACCGGCTGCCCCCTTCGCCCCTCGATTTCAAGGTATTTACTTCTCATGCCATCGGGCATATTTCCTCTTGTGCCCTTGCATTGAACTTGGATGAAGCTTCTTGGAGAAGCTTGGGGAGTACCAGGCATGTACGTCTCCCTCTCTCTCCGTCTTCTTCTGCACGCCTCTCTCTTCGTATCTCTATCATCTTCCATACCTTTCTCTCCCCATCGCACCACCACGTCAAAGCGCAGAGAAGAAGAAGAAGATCGGCTGCTCTACTAATTCTCATATGTATGTGACTTGACTACTAGTGAAGGAATATAGAACATCCCCCAAGGTACTTTGTAACCCATGTTCTGTTGTTTGGATACCGCATGAGATCGATATTTAATCCCAACCGAATATGGGATATGCGGTCCCCTTGGATTTATGGACAATCCAATGCTTTAATTCGAACAAAAAAGCAGGGAATAAGCCTAGCACATCATAAAGTAATTTCAACAGCCGTGGCTCACAATAGGAAACAATTGAAATGGCTAAAAGTGTGTGCCTTCAGTTTGGTCAGCGTTTCTTTCAAGTACTTATTGAAGTTCATGGAATAATCAAATGTTAAGACTTTGTAATCAAGACATAGGAGTGTGCCTTCAGTTTGGTCAGCGTTTCTTTCAAGTATTTATTGAAGTTCATGCAATAATCATATGTTAAGACTTTGCAATCAAGCCATAGAACAAATAACTGGGAAGAAAGTGCACCGAAATTCCCTCCTTGGCTGTCGTCGTCAATATCTACATCGTGGCTTGAATGGCTATACCTTCCATCAGCAGTCGTATGAGAACATCTTCGTTGTACAGAGAAGCAAACTTTGCGTTAAACATGGTAGTCATCTCTGTCCATGCTTGCTTATTGAATGTATAGCTAGTCCTATTCCCCCTATGCATATGCTCTAGCATAAGATCAATAAAGTAGCATTCCATTGTTGGCGTCCAATATGTTCTTGAGCGGTCACTGCTTGCGGGGGTTTGGCTACCCATTGTCTCTCTAAACACGACAATATTATCAAACTATTTAGCTACAAAATGAAGATGCTAGCACAAAATTCAATTATTTGGATACATTGAGATTTTCAATAGAAACAGAAAGAAGTGAATTTTCCGCTCTAGAAAAGCATTTACAAATAGCAGGCTCATAGGAATGTACTTGTTGTCCAATAATGTATGACTAGAAATCTACAACCACCAGAAAAGCATCCAGACACGGCAATATAAGACCAAAAACTTACACTTGTCACATTGTCCATGGACTTTGGTAAGAGTAGCTAGTTTATTTGAAATTGATTTAAATGGATGGAATCCATATATATAAACTGATGGACAAAGGAAGCATAATAACTTGGTAATATGAATTTTTTAACTGAACCCACAATTGATAATCAGAAACAACTAGCCAAGGTAGAATATCAAGAGATATCGTGATTGATGAACCATTAACAAAGACAAGATGTACAATGGACAGTAACATACCAGCAGCTATTGAGGTTGATTTGGAGACACTAAACAGATCCACAATTTTGCCGTTGCTCAACAGGCACCTTTGTATTTCCCATTCATTCAAATGTTTTCAGTTCATACGTTGGTACAACCAGTTTCTATCTCTCACTGCAAGTGTTGCTGTAGTAGCAACTTTAAGAAGCACAGATCATCTGATCTTGGATCTGACACATGCTTCACTCCATCTCTTGTTTCACATTCCTAGAAATGTATCTTAACACTTCCAAGTCTAACTTGAACTAGTATTTCATTGATATGAACACGTGCATACTTTGACTAGAGTTCTCAGGCTCTCTCCAACATGAATATTGTAAGCACACTTTGTATACACATGTTCGTTGCAAGCATTTTCCTCGCTCTCAATTTAAGTAGAGATGTTGGGACATTAGATTACATTCAATTTTTTTGGGCATACGGAATGAATAAAAAGATCTATTTCTGTAAGAAATATCAACAGTTTCCTTGTGTCAGTGTCGTATTTTAATGAGATTTTCCCAGTTTTCCAATCCGTGTCATTTTTTGGTTGCATCTGTCGAGTATCCAAACAGATCTGGGTCGTTGAGTGCCGAGCATGGACGGCTCGGATTAGGGCTGTCCAGCGGATCATCCGATCCGCCAACCCGACCAATCCGAACCGATCCGAACCATCCGTTGATCCATCCGAGGTATGTACGGATGAGTTGCGGATCCTAAAAACCCAAATCCATTTTGACCGGATCAGATCGGATCCGCTCGATCCGCTCAATCCGCGCAATAATCCTTCTTTAATCTATCAAATCCGCCCGATCCGATCCGATCCGATCCATCCGTATGTCACCTATGGATCGGTTCCGGATCTTAAAAACTACAATCCGCTCTGAGCGGACGGATCCGATCCGTGGACACCCCTAGCTCGGATGGGGTCAACATGCATGTTGTCCCTTAAGGGATAGCACACTAATTGAGAATGATTCTCTCTCTCTCTCTCTCTCTCTCTCTCTCTCTCTCTCTCTCTCTCTCTCTCTCTCTCTCTCCAGTAGTAGTTACATTTCTCACTCATTTGGTGCAATAGGATAACAAAATGGCTGACAAAGGAGGTTGGAAATGTAAAGACTGCCCGAAGGAATGTGATACTACGGGGACCTTGCGAAGCATCAGCAGACCCACCTCAAGGCCACCACCCCAAAGCCCCCAAAGAAATCGTTCGCTCCGGCTAAAGGTAAGCTAAATTCCCGTGCATTTTGTCTTGTCCCTCCTTTTTGTAGCAATAGTTACATCAATTAGGGGTCAGTTTCTATAGATAGGTATCTGAAAAGGTAACCGCTTCATATAGATGCAGATGAAATAGCAAGTACTACTGCAGAACATCCCTTGTTCCAGTTGTGTCTATTTTTTGTGCTGGCCATGTGATCCTTTGATTCAGAAAATCTATGTAATTACCGAACCTCTTTCCCCAAATAGTTAATTTCACATTCAGGAGGTGCCAAGAGGGACAAGTGCCAAATGGATAGAACTAGAAACAGCTAAAACCTTATTTTCTTGCAGTTAACTTCCTTATTTATGTTTCAAGATCGAGTTCACCATGTCGGTAGCAGATTCCATCAAACAGTTAAGAGAGAAAAAACAAGGGAGGGGGGAGGGTAGTGCAGGTCGTGTTAGTGTCACCAGGGCAATTCCACTTTTTCTTCCTCTCACCATGTTTCCGGCCTAAAAATTGGGGTGGTATTGTACTAAACAGAGGTGGCACATAGCTTTAGCTTTTCAGAGCGAGTGAACTTTAATCACATACGTGTATTAACATATCTATGTTGCTAGGTTTAAAGTGGCTTTTTATTTAGCATTGTTTTTATTATTATTCTCCTTTTATAATCTTAAGTATTTATTAAACTGAAAATGAAAACTAAAACTCAAAAAGATTATGCCTCATCGCCACGAGGCTTGCGCCTCACCTCACGACGCCTAGCCTTGTACTTTCCCCACTGAAGATACCAAATAGAAGGCACGCAGCCAATAGTGCCACAAACAATCCTTAAAACGGCCTAAGGTATAAAAGTGCATTAATAAAACATTTCACATGTTTTTTTGTCTGCATATATGCATGGCTCCCTATAATCATCATTCCAATTCCACCTTGCGGATAGAACTTGTCCATATGGCACCAATATCGTTGAAAACTTGAAACTTATTTACCTTTAGGAAACTAACCTACGGACCTAGGTAAAATTGCGTACAACTATCAGCCCAACAAACCTAAACCCAAAGGGACAACATGCATGTTGATCCCATCCGAGCCGTCCATGCTCGGCGATCAACGGCTCAGATTTGTTTGGATCTAAACAGATCTGCACCGTCCATTACCGAACTGATCTAGGCCATTGATCGCCGAGCACGGACGGCTCAGAAGGGGTCAGCATGCATGCTGTCCCTTGAGGGACACCACGCCCCCCGGGTCCTTTCTGAATCAAAGGATCACATGGCCATCACAAAAAATAGACACAACTGGAACAAGGGATGTTCTGCAGTAGTACTTGCTATTTCATCTGCATCTATATGAAGCGGTTACCTTTTCAGATACCTATCTATAGAAACTGACCCCTAATTGATGTATCTATTGCTGCAGAAAGGAGGGACAAGACAAAATGCACGGGAATTTAGCTTACCTTTAGCCAAAGCGAACGATTTCTTTGGGGGCTTTGGGGTGGTGGCCTTGAGATGGGTCTGCTGATGCTTCGCAAGGTCCCCCATAGTATCATATTCCTTCGGGCAGTCTTTACATTTCCAGCCTTTTTTGTGAGCCATTTTGTTATCCTATTGCACCAAATGAGTGAGAAATGTAACTATTACTGGAGAGAGAGAGAGAGAGAGAGAGAGAGAGAGAGAGAGAGAGAGAGAGAGAGAGAGAGAGAGAGAGAGAGAGAGAGAGAGAGAGAGAATCATTCTCAATTAGTTGAGCTTACTGTTTTTTGCCTTAACACTTGGATTGCAAAGCACACAACATTTGAAACATACGATTGTAGTACATAGTAATTCATTCAAAACAATTAGTAATAAGTAGTACTTGTGAGGTTTTGAAACACATGAGCTGATCCAAATTGTGTGTGTGTGTGTGTGTGAGAGAGAGAGAGAGAGAGAGAGAGAGAGAGAGAGAACCTTTTGGGGTCTTGTGCTTTTTTCAGATCTAGGTTTTGTAATTCTGCTTTGGGAAGAAGATAGTGTTTATTTTGATCGTAAAAGAGTAGTGTCATATTTATGTGCGGGGGATTGGCTGTGGGGTCTCCTGGGTTGGCTGTGGGGTCCCCTGGGTTTTGGTAAGAAAGATACGGGGTCATGGAAAATTCTAATAGGATGTTAATGCCAAAGAATTTGTTAATTCCACGGGAATAGATTACACGGAATGCTAAAATGGCTTTAATTACCCTTTCTAGTAATTGGCATTGTTTTGACTTCTCCTTTGTCAATTAGCTTTCCTAAACTATTCCTTAGTGACTTTCCCTAATCTAATTAACTCAAGTGAAAACAAAGGTTTGGTTAAAAAAACTCCTCAATGATCCCATTACGTGGGATTCTCTTTTATAGATACAAAATGATCAGATAATGTTACAAGATAAATACAAAGCCTTATCAAAACACAACTAACAACAGATAGGGATAAATTCAAGTATAATCCCAAGCATTATCTAATACGCCCCCTCAAACTGATGCCGCACGTGATGTAAGGGATAGTTTGTTCCGAAGAAATTCAAACCGGTTGGAGGATAGGCCCTTTGTCATGATATCGGCAATCTGATCTTTAGAGGAAATAAACCGGGCACGTAAGTCTTTCCGAGCAACTTTGTCACGAACAAAGTGGAAATCGATTTCCACATGCTTTGTGCGGGCATGAAAAATTGGATTTGCTGTGAGGTAAGTAGCCCCAACATTATCACACCATAGCAATGGCGCATCAGGTAGGGCCATATCAAGTTCAAACATAAGAGATTGAATCCACGAGAGTTCAGCCGCAGCATCCGCCAATGCTTTGTATTCTGATTCAGTAGATGACCGAGCAACAGTGCGTTGCTTGCAAGAGGACCAAGAGATAAGATTATTTCCCAGAAAAATATTGAACCCACCAGTTGATCGGCGGTCGTCAACACAGCCAGCCCAGTCGACATCGGAATAAGCTTGTAGAACCATTGGAGACTTGCGTGATAAGAGCAAACCATGATCAATAGTGTGTTTGAGATACCGCAATATACGTTTCACGGCACACCAATGAATATCAGTCGGTGCATGCATAAATTGGCATGCTTTGTTCACTGCAAAAGAGATATCCGGTCGCGTAAGCGTGAGATATTGAAGCGCCCCTACGACTTCCCGGTATTTCGTTGGGTTAGCAAGTGGGTTCCCACCATGTTTAGAAAGAGTGATGGTGGTGGAACAGGGGGTAAGAACCGGTTTACAATGTTGCATATTGACCTTAGAGAGAAGATCAACGATGTAGCGGCGCTGTGAAAGATGTAACCCACAAGATGAACTGGTAGCTTCAATACCCAAAAAATAATGAAGAGGACCGAGATCTTTTAGAGCAAACTCGGAATGTAACGTGGAGATAAGCTGTATAATTTGCCGCGGATAATTGCTGGTGATGATAATATCGTCCACGTAAATAAGAATATAAACCCTGATATTTCCATTCCGATAAACAAATAATGAAGCATCGAACCTGGATGCAGTAAACCCATGAGATGATAGAAAATCAGACAAGTGGGTGAACCATGCACGGGGAGCTTGTTTGAGGCCATAAAGAGATTTGTGAAGCTTGCAAACGTAGTTGGGATGCTGTGAGTCCACAAACCCCGGTGGTTGTGTCATGTAGACAGGTTCGGCAAGAAACCCATTAAGGAAAGCATTATCCACGTCCAGTTGATGAATAGGCCACCCTTGTGATGTAGCAATAGCCAAGACCATACGGATGGTAGTTGGCTTGACAACGGGACTAAAGGTTTCAAAATAGTCCACACCTGATTGTTGGTGGAAACCTTTAGCCACAAGTCGGGCTTTGTAACGATCGATGCTACCATCAGCTTTGCGTTTGATCCGATAAATCCACCGACAACCCACAACATTATGAGCATCTGTAGGTGGGACCAGTGTCCATGTGCCATTTTGCATAAGAGCGGCAATTTCGGTGCTCATTGCTTGCCGCCATTGAGGTGAAGTGTTGGCAATGGTGTAGGATGTAGGTGCACGGTTGGGAAAGGAGGAGGAACTTGTGGAGGTTTCAGTATGAAAGGCATGTGGGTGGGACTGAGTCATAGATCGAAGTTGCATCGGATGTGTTCGTTTTGGGGCTGAAATAATTGGGGAAGAGGGACTGGTGTTGGATGGATGTAGGTCCATGACAAGATTAATTCCTGCGGGTGAATCGGTGAGAGGAGATGGAGTAGAGTGGGTAGGAGTTTGAGTTGAACTGGTGGTTGGGGCAGATGAGAATGGTAACGGGGAGTTGAGATTGTCATCTGAAATTTGGTGGGTGTTTTTATCCGTACTATGAATTTGTGAGGATGGAAGAGTTTGACTAGGATATGGAGTTTGGTTGGTGCGGTGGCTAGGCAATGGTAGATTTGAGACAGTAGCCCATGGGTGTGATGTGCTAAAGGAAACCTTGGAGGGAGCTGGACCAAGAACGGAATCTCCTGCGAAAGGAAATTGATACTCATCAAAACGGACATGACGAGCAATGTATATACGACCTGAAGTACGATCAAGACACCGATACCCGTGATGAGAGGGGCTATACCCAAGGAACACACATGGTGCCGAGCGAAATGACATTTTATGACGATTGTAAGGTCGTAAAAATGGATAACATAAACAACCGAATACTTTTAAAAAAAGATAATCCGGTTTCTTATGAAAAAGGCATGCATGGGGAGACAGCCCATGAGAAACAGATGAGGGTAGCCGATTGATGAGAAATACGGCAGTTTCGAAAGCGAAATGCCAAAATTTTTGCGGAACAGACCCATGGGCAAGTAGTGCAAGCCCAGTTTCGACAATATGACGGTTACGCCGTTCAATTTTGCCATTTTGTTCATGAGTGTGTGGGCAGGGGAGTCGATGAACAATGCCAATCTCTTTGAAAAATTTAGGAAGAGTGCGGTACTCTCCACCCCAATCAGTTTGAACTTGTTTGATTTTAGTGGAGAATTGATGTTCTACCATTTTTTGAAATTGAATGAAAATGGGAAAAACATCAGACTTCAACCGAAGGGGAAAATACCATAAATACTTGGAATAAACATCCAAAAAGATAACAAAATAACGATGTCCGTCAGTAGATGTCACGGGTGAAGGCCCCCATACATCGCTAAAAATAAGATCCAATGGAGCATTACTAATGGACTTCGTTACAGGAAGAGATAAACGACATGATTTTCCTAATTGGCAGGCATGACAAATAGTCGGCTGCTTATTTGACAAACATGGCAGTTTATTTTGAGCAAGGATTTGACGCAGAACTCGATGATGAGGGTGTCCAAGACGACGATGCCAACACACGGAATCAATCTTCTCGGAAAGGAAGGCTGACGGTGACACTGGAGGGGAAGAGGAAAGCTTGTAGAGGCCAGATTCAGTCTCCCCGCGAAGTAGAAATTTCTGTGTGACCTGATCTTTGATAAAAAAAATGTGAGGGGTGAAATTCAAAGTAAACACGATTATCTTTACTGAATTGAGAGACAGAAAGTAATGATTTGGTAAGAGAAGGTACGTGTAAAACATTGAAGAGATGAAAGGAAGAGGAAGGAGTGTGAAGAGTAGTTTTACCAATGTTTGAGATTGGGAGTCCGTTACCATTTCCTACACGAAGTTGATCGGAACCATGGTAATCAGTATGATGTGAGAGAGTAGAAAGAGAAGGAGTGGCATGATGGGAAGCCCCAGTGTCTGGAAACCAGTCCGCAAATGGGTCAGAGAAGTTGGTGGAGGTGGCAAGATGAGCCGACGGAGCACTGGTATGATTGTACCGTTGATTGCAAAACATGGCAGTGTGATTAAGGCCATTGCAGATTTGACAACGTGGATGAGGATCATGTGATTGATAACGCTGATCACCACCGGAGTAAGTTTGCTGCCGAGATTCATTGGGGCGGTAGCCATGGTTACGACCACGGCCTCTTCCATTACCACCACGCCCCCGATAGCCAGTGTTCGAAGATGCATTGCGTTGCACAAAATTAGCCTGAGGAGATGGTTCGAGGCTATCGGAGACTGTAAGAGATGCAGCTGTGCACATAAGTGGAAAAGAAGAGCAAAAGAAAGAAGAAGAACAAGGCAGTGGAGAGGAATGGAAAGAGGTTGTAGAAAAAGAAGAAGATGAGAAGATAGAAGCAAAAGAAAGACTAAATCTGCTTGATCTGCCACTGGATGTCTTACAATCGATTTGTGGGCTGCTAATGCCAGCCGACTACATGAAGTTCCGGGCTGTATCCACAGTAACTCGACAACTAGCTCCCCATATCGAATGGAGAACCTCCATTTCTGGTTTGGATCAGCACCATTATTCTCTATCATCTCCTTGGCTCATCAATTTTGAGAAAAACTGCGGTGTTTTCAGTTTTGTTGACCCACATCGCAACAAGTACCTCGTTCGGATTCCTAAATCATTGGAAAATGTTACCCTCTGCTATTGCAAAGATGGTTGGTTACTTATGTGTCGATGGTCGAAAACAACCGATCCAGAAAAACGATTTCAGCATCGCTTGATTTTTTTCAATCCTTTTACGAAGGAAACTATAATATATCCACCCTTTCCTATCCTAATGTTTGACTTCTCGCAATTTGGATTCTCATCGTCGCCGTCTTCTTCCAATTGTGTTGTTGTAGTGGTCACATGTCTTTCTTCCACGTTTTACATATATATTAGTCGTTCGAGGGAAGAGGAATGGAGCTATTATCAGTTAGAAAGCAATTCAAATTTTCAACTAGGTTTCATGAGCTACCCAATTTTTGCCAATGGAGCCTTTTACTTTATGAGCAAGAATGGAGGACTTGGAGTGTTGAAATTAGAAGGAAGTGATGACGTTGATGGTTTTAGTTGGGAAATTCTCGAAAACACCCGATCACCTTGCAAGTCTTTCAGTCACAACTTCTTGGTCGAGTGTGATGGAGAACTTCTTTCTGTATTCATCGCCGACTTTGGAAAATTGGTTCAGGTTTTCAAGTTGAACTGCATTACGCTGTGTTGGAAATAATTATTGTATATGGTAGTATGTAAATATTGTTCAATTAGGAAGATTGTAATTAGTCCAATTAGGTAGGTAGAATAATTAGATTTGCTTATTTTATTTACTTTCCTTATTTGCTTT